>VMKM01002404.1:0-73050 GCA_008360985.2 Macquaria ambigua
AAATGTGCAACTTCAAATAGTAGAAAGAACATTCCTACTCTATATTACCAGTGTTACAAGAAGATTAAACTTGTTCTGCACCTCATTATTCTCATTCTGGCTGTTTGAGTGGCCTAAATGTAAATTAAAAGTTCTGTGTTACTTTGTGAATTAACTAAATATGTTTGAAATACAACAGCCAAACTGTCAGATAAAATTTCCACCAGAGGACAAACTAATGAGATAAAAATGAAAAAAGGAGTCATGGAGTTAATCACATCACTCTGATATAATCATTAACTTGACTACACACTTTAAATGATGGATTTGATAAAAACCTAGTCTGTTAGAATATTTTTAAAGCTGCATTCATTGATTTTTGTTTGGCCATTTGTGGGAAGAACAAGATGTTAACACAACACTGACATATTATCACAAAGTTATGGAGCAACATTCATTTGGAGTTGTGTTTCTGGCCACGTGACAAATCTAAGTCCAATATTCACTCTCTTTTAGCTCAGTTTTAGTCTCTACCAACTCCTGAGGGAAACATCTGTCACTTTAGCTGCTAAATGCTGCACTAAGTTCACCAGCTAGTCTCTTGGTGCTCAGCAGGGAGTGTAAAGTGTTTTTTTTAGATCTTAAAACAGCTGCCTATTGTTGCTTGAAACTGGGCTGATGAGAGCGGTGAGAGTGAACCGAAACAGTCAAGTTGTGGGCTGTAAAACCAAAACAAGGAACTGAAAGATGCCAAAAAGCTCCTCAGAGCTGAAGAAAACTGTGTAAGGTGATAATCCTTTGTGGGTTTGTCACAAAGAGTGACCCCTATCACATTACACCTAGCCATTTGAACAATTGTTAACATAAAAATATTGATTAGTGCAGCTTTAAAGAGGATGTATAAGTTACAAAAATCTATTATTCTATTTTTGTGATTCTCAAATGCCCTCATGAAAAACTACAACCTCAGGTTTATGCTTAAACCTAACTGGAGCTGTTACATTAAAATGTCATGTTGTGCAGAAACAGTTAACTATATAAAAGTCTGACAAAGGCTTCTCCCTGAGCAATAAGCACCATGAAAAAAAAAAAAAAGATTTTGGGAACATGGGAAACCTGTGTGAACTCCTGCACCTAAAGCAGGATGGAAACACCGCTGATCCAAAAACACAAAGAGGGAGAACAAGAGGACGAGAGCGACTTCGTGGAATTGGGCCAGATAAGGACGTCTAATAAGAGCACTGGGATCAAACCATTTCCTCCTCTACGTGGAAGTCTGAGCGAATAAGATAAAACAGAAGGTCAGAGTGTTTTCCATAAACTGGATGACCGAATGACACTTGGCTACAGATTGGGTCGACCAAGTTTGTAAATCCACGCAGAAACAACAACAGGATACTTGACAAAGGCAACCAGAGAGTCATTTCCCCTCATCGTCAGTGATGATGACAACAGACGGCCTCAGGCTGCTGACATAGAGATAACAGCTCCACCGATCTGATCTACCCAATTTAAAAACCAGCAAATTACTTTGTTCTGTGCACAATAAACACTTAACAGGGTAGTTATAAAGTGCGTAATAATCCTAACCTAACCTGATAAATCTCACAGCTGTTAGCAATTTGTTGTACAGAGGGGGAAAGTGACAACTTACATTTACTCAAGTTCTGTTTCCAGGTCCTGACAGTTTAACTCAGTATTTCCATTTAGTGAGAGTTTTACTCCAAAGACTGTACTTTTCATTATGTAGTTACTTACTAGTCACTATGCAGATTTTTCTACACACAAAACATGTTAAGAAATAAGCTTAATAAGATGTATTACTATTGTTAACCTAATAGAGTTCTCTGAGGCAAATGTGTGGCTGTACTGTAGATAAAATACACTTGACTGGATCATGAAGCAGTTAGTGTTAAAAATGAACACATCAGCCTTTGTGTTGAATCCTTTCTGGTAGGAAGTTTTAAGTGTGCTGTGTTGCACCTGTAACCACACCAAACAGTGATGTCACGGTGCACTGACCACACCCTGGAGTACACCTGTACATCACTGCAGCAAGGTGAGAAGTTTAACCACTGGAAGTCAGCAAAAACGGCTGTTAAATTCTTCTTTGAATAGTTTTTCATGTTCACCCATGTAAAAAACATATTGTCAAACTTACCCCTATTAGTGTGGATCTTGTTTGTGGTGCTCACAGTATTTAAATGTTATAAAAAGCAGTATGAATACACTTTTCACCGTTGTGCTAAGTAAGACTGATGTACCTGCATGCTGTGCAGGCTGCAGGGCTGCAGGCCATTGGATGTCCCCCGGGCGTGTCTCACCTCTGTGCACAATTCGAGCTGATGGTGGGAGGAAAGTGGAGGGTGAGCTGCACCAGGCATCGCAGCACAAGGATTAGAAACCTTGAGAGAGAAAGAGAAATCAAAGAAAGAGGATGTCAGAGAAAGAGAAATGCATGAATGTACGCAAATGTGGAAGGGAGCGCTGCTGTTCACTCACCGCCTTCGAGGCCGGGCAGTGTTGTGGCGGATGCAGGGAAGGAAGGGAGGTGTTGTAAGACAGCAGGCAGGGCCGCTGACGTCGGTCCATGGATGCCGAGGAGTGAGGTCGCAGGCCAGATGCTGACGCAGTTGGAGACTTCATGTTCCTGCCCAGGCTGTTTGACTTGCTTTCCCTGCGTTGGTACTCTATTGGAGACTGAAGGGCTACAGTTGGACAGGAAGAGATGTCACATTACTCAAACGCACCGAACTTTTAAGTCTGTGGATTTATTGAAGAGACACTGAGCTCTGGTACCATTAAGGAAGTTCCTCTGAGTCTCTAAGATCTGGTCCACGTCGTTGAGCCAAGCTTGCTGTATTTCCGGAGATGATGCCTGCATGATGAAGCGCGTCACGCTGCCGTCAGTCCCGCGGGAGGTCAGGACCAGACAGCATGGATCTTCCTCAGAGTGCTCCTCCACGCCCAAACAGCTGACCTGCAGCGCACAGGAGACTTGTTAAACATTAACACTGAACCAAAGGTGTTTTAAATATGTTTTGAAATACCGTGTTACTCGCACCTTGATGCTGTTTTTGAAAGTGTACCCTGGCAAAGAGAAGCCCTTTTTCTTATCAATTGGCTCACTGAAGATGACCAGCTGCTCAAACAGGAAGACCCGCCTCTCCCTGGCTCTGGACAGGAGGCCGCTTTCCTGCTCGCTGACGGAGAAGGTATCCTGCTGGAGCAGCTTCCCCTGAGCTGTGATTTTCCCCTGAAACAGTGTGTTTGTCACAAACCTTGTCAAAGACCTAAGTCACCCTGGATATGAGTTTCATCTGTGGTGACAGACAAAAGAAAATCAATATCTCACCTCAAAACCTTGGAGCCTGCCCACATTCATCATATCATTACAGCGTTTTGGCACAAAACACATCACCTCCACCGCCCTCTGATGGAAGAAATTGGATGGAGGAAAACAAAATTTTATGATATACAGATTCAGAATACAACTTTATACATTCAGTTGCCAGTTTATTAGGTTCTAGCTAAACTAATGCAGTCTAATAAAACAGTCCTGCAATAATCCTCCGTTCATGAAGGTTATAATGTTCAGTTTTTGTTGAAATTGTTTAGAGAGGTGTTGATTCAACTGTATGATTATTTTGGAGGATGTAGTTTGTGGTGCTGTTGAACTGTATTGAGGTGTTTCTGTTGGCCTCATTGATATAAATGGGGTGGACAAAATATTAGAAACACCAGTTTCTATTAAACTACCAAATGACTGTATACAGTATGTATTCACATTCAGTAACGAGCTCGTACCTGCAGCTCCTCAACGTCTCTTCCTGCTTTCCTGTAGTACTTCAGGAAGTCCTGGTGTTGCCAGTCAGAGAGAGGTTTATTTAGAGTTTTAATGATTAATACAAATAATTTGATCTTATTTTTTAATGTTGCAATACAAATAATGTAAAATTAACAATAACATGTAACAGTGCCATGCATGCAGATACACAGTCACGTTGAACAGCAAACCTTCAGCAGTAGCTGATACTTCATGATCCTCTGAACAGGTTTGATGAGCAGATCGTTGAGCTGCAGCCTGTGACCCAGCTGCTGCCTGAGATCCTGTCAAGTGACAAAAAAAAAGAGAAGAGAAAGTGTTTAAGTCTTTAAAGAGCTCCAAGTAGAAGTGACTGAAGTGTAAAAGCGTACTCACCTCAAAGTAGGTCTCAATGTACTCGGAGACGATGTGCTCTGATTTGGGTTTGTTCTGACAGTAAACCACATACATGTGAAGACGCCGTTCCTGGAAATGTAAGAATTTAAGAGAGAGAGAGCTCCATATAATCTGTGTGTGAGGGGCGGACAGACAAAGAAATCAAGCTTCTGAACTGCTCCGACTCTCCGTTTTGTTGAGTTCCTGTTCCCCTCAAGAGTTTTTGGGGAGTTTTGTTAAATCAGCGTTTGCCTCATTAAATAGTTCCAGTGGCTGAGAAAGAATGGTTTAATTTGCCGTTGCTTAATTAGGCATGCTACACTACACTGAGTGAAGCGGATAGAGAAGCTGAGCTGGAAAAGCTGCACCAAATCAAAATATTTTCCCCCGTTTTTCTCCAGTAGTTTATTTTTCTGCTGTAACAAGACTAGATACCGATACTGATACGTACAAAATAAAGTATTCACCACACGTGGAGATTTTTTTCTTATGTTTTACTGTTTCACAACATTGAATCTGTGTGATCAGTGTCTTTCAATTCAGCAGTTAAAGTTCAGTGTAAAACTACATATGAACAACTTCAAGGTGGGGGTGAACACTTTTTATACAGCTCTGAGATCTGTAATTCCAGCTCATTTTCACACACAGCGTGGTCTCCGCGGAGCATCATTAACACTGATTGCCGGCTTTGAGAGCTCTGTAGTCAGACCTGATTACAAGAGCGTTTATTCTGCAGCTGCACCTGCAGACAACTGATCTGCAAGATGAAGACACATCTGGATGGCAGGGGGGCCAAGGCTTTACACACAGTCAGAGCTCTGATCTGTGAGAAGGCTGCAACCTTCAGCCAAACTGAAAACCCCGCAGAGAGGCGAAAAAAGAAACCTCTCATCCACACTTGTTACTCACTGATCTGCAGACTCACATGTTTGATGAAGAGCTGGGCAAGGCTGTCTGGATCACCCACACATTTCTCCAGCTCTCCCAGGAAATAACTGTGTGACACGAAGCGGAGAAGGTCAGGCAGGAACAGTCATGCAGCCCAACGCACGCACACACACACACACACACAGGCAGGAAACAAACAGCCACAGGGGACATGACACAAGCTGAACCACCATGAAACATGAGGAGCTCAGAGATTGTAAGAGATTGTACAAATTCAGAGGAACTGAGAGGGGGAAAATACAGAAGAAACGTCTCTGACTCACTCCTTATGCCAGTCGTAGATCTGGTGGATGTTTCCAAACACAATCCTGTCCTTCCCTTTCATGTCCTCTGGAATTCCCTGATTTGCCATGGTGGCCATGTAGCCCTACGCACGCACGCACACACGCACACACACACACACACACACACACACACACACACACACACACAGACACATGTCATTAATCACATCAGAGGTTTCCAGAAAATGAAAACGTCTCTTTCAGTTTAAGACATGGATGTTGCAGGATGCTGTTGATGAAGGAATCTTGTATAAATGTCATAAGCAGATTATTTAAAGGCGGGAGGAGAGACACACCTGCACTATGAGTCCAAGATCTTCCACATACAACCTTTCTGTCTCTATCAGCTCTGTCAGCACATATCTGAGAGAGAGAGATTTTTAAACAATAATAATTTACATTTTGGCAAATTAAAATCAGAAATGTATACACATGTTAAAGGAAGTTCGTCATTTTGGGAAATATGCTTATTCGCTTTCTTGCTGAGAGTTAGATGAGAAGGTTGATACCACTCTCATGTCCGTACAGTAAATATGAACCTACAGCCAGGAGTCGGTTATCTTAGCTTAGCATAAAGACTGGAAACAGGTGGAAACTGCTAGCCTGGCTCTGTGCAAAGGTAACAAAATCTAAAGCTTCCGTCTAAAGCTCACTAATTAATACATTATATCTCGTTAGTTTGGCAACGTCACAGTTACAACAAGACTACAGGAAGTCACTTTTCCCAGCCACAAAACCCCTCATGAAACCACAACTTGTCATTTTTACACTCAGTTTTTTGTTTAGGTTATCAAACAAGATATAACGTGTTAATCAGTGAGCTTTAGAGGTGCTGGTAGCCAGATTTTGTTACCTTTGGACAGAGCCAGGCTAGCTTTTCCCCCTGTTTCCACTCTTTATGCTAAGCTAAACTAACCGGCTGCTGGCTTTAGCTTCATATCTATTGTACAGACATGAAAGTAGTATCAATCTTCTCATCTAACGCTCTGCAAGAAAGCAAATGAGCGTATTTCCCAAAATGTCACTCTACTCCTTTAATGTGGAGGTCGACACCTACATGCTCTTCTCTAAGGCAGTGTTTCTCCCCTCTTCACTGTCCACTGTAGCAGACCACTGGCTGGCTGAGTCATCAGTCACAGCGCAGCTATCTTCCCCTTGGAGAGTGTTGATGCTGGATCTTTGACTCTAAAACACACAAACAAGACAGCACAGCTTTTGGTGAGCATCACTGTAACATATTATGTAAGCGGAGAGTGACAGCAAGTCATCCTGTTCTGTCGAGCTGTGAAATTACATTTACTCAAGTACACTACTGAAGTATTTTGAGGTACTTTACGTGAGTATTTCCATTTACTCCACTACATTTATTTGATACTTAGTTACTTTTCAGATGAAGATTTCACATTAAAAACATATGATAAGCTTATAAAATACAATACATTATTAAAGATTAAACCAGTGGCTCCTAAACCTTCTGGCCCCTGTGACCCTCTATAAAAAGCAGTGTCTAGTTGGGGCCCAATTTAGATGTCTGTGAGTTTGCAGCAGTTCTACCAAAGAGAGATTTGCCCTCTAAACTTCTCAGGTGTTTTTTATTTTGAGGTAATTGTATCCATTATTTCACAAAAAAGCAAATAATAGAGAAAAGTCAGAAATATTCATACAAATATGTGCAGCAGAACCTTTTTTCCGCTTTCCTCTCCCATTAATCATCACAGTGGGGCGGCTGTGGCTGAAGAGGTAAAGTGGGGTGTCCACTAATCACAGGGCTGGCAGTGTCTAGGTGTTTATGGGCAAGACACTGAACCCCAAACTGCTCCCGACGGTCAGACCAGCACCTCGCTGCCATCAGTTTGTGAGTGTGTGAATAGATGAATGAGAGGAATATTATAAAGTGCTTTGGATGTAAGTGCTATATAAATGCAGCCATTTACCATTTATCTCACGACCCCTCAGAGTTATCTTGTGACCGTTTAGAGGGGCCAGACCCCCAGGTTGGGGGACCACTGGACTAAACCTTGAACCAGTTACAACATTTAAATGCTACTTATCTCATACCAATAATACTCATCAGTCACAGGGGCTATGTTTCTGCATAATGTGTACTTTTACTTGTGATACTTTAAATACATTTTGCTGATAATACTTCTGTACTTGTACTTAAGTAGGAGTTTGAATGCAAGACTTGGAGTATCATTACATTGTTGTATTGGTACTTTTACTTCAGTAAATGGATGTGAGAACTTCTTCCAAACGTTGTGGTGCAGAGTGATGTCTGCATCAACCACACACACTTAAATCATTAAGCTTCATCTACAGCATCCGCTGACCCAGCCAGCACACATCTGTAGAAAAAAAGATGAGAGGGTCCTAATCCTGGGGAACACATCAGTAGAGCAATTTTACTGATCCCTTTTGGAAAGTCATGCAGACCCCAAATCCCAAGTAACCTGAGAGTAATAATCACTTTTTAATGTCTCTCCTTGCTGCTGAGGAGACTGTCGGGCAGAGAAAGTTGGAAAAGTAGAAGCAGGCCTGACAGATGAAGGTGAATAATGTGCAACATGTATATATATATATATATATATATATATATATATATACATATATATAGCAGTATAATCTAATGTGAATTTGACTGTAATCCTCTTGACACACTGCGGTCTCACCACATTTTGTTCCCTGCCTCGGTGCACTAGATGATAATCCTTCTGTTGAGTCAGTTTGTAGGTCAAATATGCACTTTGTGTTTATTTTCTCTTTTTTTTTCAGGGTCAGTCTTTTTTGCTCTCTAACTCTCTTTGAGTCGACTCTTCACGTCCGCACCCAGCAGACCATCTTGTCTATGAGAAACATCTGAGGCTAATCCAACTCCGTCTCCACTCTGGTTCTCATCCACTAGTCAGCAGCCATTAGAACTGCTGAGCTTAGCTTTCTTGTTGCTCTAAATGTTTCCTCCTCTCTTACAGTAATTTCCCATCAGATAGAAGTCCATTAGCTCCTCCGAAAACCACGAGGAGGTTAAAGGAATAGTTCGACATTTTGGGAAATATGCTTATTCACTTCTATGCCAGTTAGATTAGAAGATCGATACCACTCTGATGTCTGTTGGGCTGATATGTAGCTGGAGTCAGCATCCAGTGAGCTTAGCTTAGCATAAAGACTGGAAACAGAGGGAAACAGCTAGCCTGATGTAACATGTTAATTAATGAGCTTCTGAGATGCTGGCCAGACATGAGAGTGGTATCAATCTTCTCGTCTAACTCTTGGCAAAAAAAGCGAATAAGCTTATTTCCCAAAATATTCTTTGAAGAGATGATACAGCCTTCTGTTTAGCCTGACCCGGGCAGGACAAGAATAAAGGACTGAGGAGCCAAAGTAAACATAAAGCTGCAGGTGTCTATGGAATAATATTATCCCAAAGGCCCACTGGACTGAGAAAGGCTGAAAGTGAGGACAGTCATTTATCAAGCAGAACAATGTACTTTATGGGTGAAAGGATTATTTCAACCCTTTAAAAATTCTTCTTATCTCTTATGTAAGGTTTGTGTAACTTGACTCTGTGAATAGAGTACTGTCCAACATCCACAGGCCTGTTTCTCCCCTTGACTGTCGGCCTCGTCTTCTTCTAATTTTGGCGTACTGTGGCGACACCCTATTTATTTTTACGGTTGTAGCTTTTGGCTGTTGGCAGGTGGGCTGACTCGAGTGTATCAGCGGCATTACAAAGAGAGAGAGAGAGGTGAGCAGTTGGAGGTGTTGCCCATGTGATAAGAGCCACTACATCATCTTCTATGTCTAAGATGAACTAACTAAGGATCGCCAGTCCTAACCGACATGCCAGGCTCGCCGCAGGAGCTGGACCAGTCCACGGCCAAGAAAGACAGGAGACAGAGAGCGGCAGGTTCATGGCGTAAGCCCGTTCCTTTACCAGTCCAACAGCCAACGCCAGTATTTATGTTCACATACGGCCGGCGGCCCTGGAGTTCCCCTCAACTAATTAGATCTTTATTGCTCGGGCCGCTTGGGTGTCGTGACAGTAAACTCCTCACCCCCAACCCTGACCCTGTTTCAGCCTGCTACAGACTGTTTGGCTAGTTGATTTCTTCCAGATGCTCTCTAGAAAAGCCCACAGGCTTGATTCCACTTCACAGGGCCTTTCAAAGAGCGCTCAGTGCAGTGTAGGGTTACCAGAATGTAGTAGTATGTGTTTGTGTTTGTGTGTGAGCACGCACACAAAATATTCAGCAAAACGTGAAAATATGTGCTATTCATTTGGCACAATTGGCGGAAGTCAAATGATGTGTGCAAATAAGAAGCTTTTCACATGTTAATACAACTGAACAGGATGTAGAGGGACATGTTTATAATTCATAGTTTAACTGTGAGTTATCTTGACATTTAAGTGTATGTGTTTCAATCATTTATACATCATAAACTCCTGAGACCTGCATTACCTCAGGGTTTGATGATAAGAGAGGCCCCACTGAAAGAATTAAAATAACTGTGAGGGGAGTGAAGAATTCAGTGGTGAGCGCACTTTTGACTTGTAAAGTTTAGTGTAATTATATTTTCTCACCAGAAAAAAAAAGTACTATTTTATACAATGTGTCATTTCATATCATCATGTTCCCCAACTTTTTTGCACTGCTAAAACATTTAATATATTTAGTTTGTTCATATGATTCAGTTTTCTAGTTCTTTATTTCTTGTTTTCTAATATATCTTAATTTCAGATATTAAATGCCTGACTCCGTCTTGACAAACATTGGTGGACTGTGTAAACATCGGGGACATCTATGGAAATAAAGTCCAGGACTGAGAGTGCAATACGATACGAAAAATCACTCTAAAATCAGTATCCTGTTCAAGTATTTATCGCACAATTAGTCTACAAAGTAGATTTATAATTCAACCTTTTTGTTGAAGCATGTAGTTTCTGAGCTGAGGCAGACCTTTGAATAGAATGGAACACAACAGAATAGAATAGAATAGGATAGAATAGAGACATTACTAGACTCTGCGTGTCTCTGCCTTGCAGGAGGTCAGATAAGAAGCCCTGACAGGACGGCTGTGTAGGAGAAGGAGCTGCTGGACTCAACAGACCGTTCCACACCTGCACTACACAAACACAACAACCATTACAAACAAGAGTATAACATGTGTTTATGAATGTAGGAGGTATAAATGAAGCCTGTACATCCGTCTTTATGTCTCACCGTGTCTCCAGAGGGGAGGATAGGGTTGTTTTCGTGCGGTTCCAGAGGCCTCGGCTGGGTTTCACTGTGGGAAAGTAGCGATGGCGGCTGCCTCCCGTCTGACCTGTACATCTGCTTCTCGACTTTTCCCGCTCCTCCTCTGGAATCGGAGCTCAGCTTGCGGACGGGATTGGTGAGCCATTTCTTGAGGGCGCTGACAGGGTGCCGTGATCCTCCAGACGAGGAGTGTGAGCAGGGGCTGGAGCTGCCTGAGGCCTGGTGGGGCGCAGAGCCCACTGATGGGGGGATACTGCCGTCACTGCCCGCCACAGAGTACGACTCTGCTGAGAGAGAGAAAGAGGGAAAAGGATTGGGTTAACGTACAGCAGCTAATTGTGGGGTACATCCTCTCAGGTCAGATGCTGCAGACAGATTTCTGCACAAAAATGTTGTTCAATTTCCTGTGTTAAGCCCTAACTGTAACTTTAGTAGCTGCAGCTACTGTACCTACCGGTCCTAAATCATTATAAACACAAAAAACTGTTCTGTTCTCACGAGGCAGGACTCCTGGCGAGAATTCATTTAAGGGGAAATTATATACTGCAGCTTGACTGTATGCATTTGTTGTACATTGTCTAAAAAAGAAAATTGATTTAAACCAAAAATGTGGTGACAGCAACTGTCGAAGTATTTGCAGCGCTTTTACTAAGCTGTATAAGAAACAATGCTGCAGTATAGAGGCAGATAAAATAAAGCATAACTAAACATGGACAGTCTTCTTTTTGATGCACGGACACAAACATGATTTGCATTTGCAGAGGTGGACCTCATGTTGTGTAGAGCTCTGGACAGACATACAACATACATGACATTAGTAATGCCCTGAATCTCCAGAATTGAAATCCTGTTATTTAAAGGAAGAGTCAATCAGAAGGTTTAACATTAGTTGCACAGCGTGAACATTGGTGTGTTCTTGTGAATAATAACTGTAAACAAGTATTCAGTCAAATTATGTATTCAGTTATTTAATATTACATTTTTTAATTAATTATTTACAGTTACAGAAGAAGTATTAAGATTATTTACTTAAGGAAAAGTAGCAATACAGCAATATAAAGATACTCCATAACAATTACAAGACCTACATACAAAAGTATTATCAACTAAATGTATTTCAAGTATCAAAAGCTCCTCAGGCTGGAGCTATTTTTAAACTTCTTTTAACAGTAAATACTTTAATATAATTTGACTATAAAAATACTACTGTATGGTACTTTCATGCACTGTGAATTAGCATATTTATATGCATATTTTAGGATTTTAAAGTTTTAATCTGCAAAGTAATTAGTAACTATAGCTGTCAAATGAATGTAGTGCATTATTTCCCTCTGAAATGTAACTATAATGAACTATATTGAATCATCAAATAGAAATACTCAAGCGTAACTACCTCGTAATCGTACTTAAGTAAATGTAAACTTGTTATTTTGTTATTATTTTGTTACCATATACATGGTTAAGACACTCTAAATTACACTATTATATTCTGTTATCTTTATACTTACTGTTGTGAACGCAAACCCTCATTTATCTCCGCTCAACTGGGACTCTTGTTTTACAAAGCACTGACTTTTAAAATATAATTTAGTTACTTAATGAAGCTTTTAAAGGATAAAAATTGAAATGATTTTTTTCCTGTTCTCAGTGGATTATGTGACCAAAAGTCAGTCACAACTGAACACATAATGTCTGCACTGAAGTGCCCTCATTCTTTCTATAACTCAGGCTGGACCAACTCTGGAGCTGACACCGTTTTACGCCACAGCTGGATTTTGTTTCCAGCTTGACTATGGAAACTGGTACCTAATCCACAACCACACTGTTTTAATCAAGCACCCTAACATTAACATTTCACTCTGTTCTGCTGATCGTAGCAAAGTGGAATCTTTCAGGAGCCCCATTTTGTCGTTTTGGACTCTTCCCAGAAGCCACTATTCTCTGTCAGCACATTTATGTAAGCTGTAATCATAATAACAAGCTTTCAAGAAGCCAGTGGAAATCTGGGTCAGCCATTTGCCAAAAAGGCCTGATACTGCCATTAAACAAGACAGCATATTGACAGTAAAATACTAAATAATGTGTTTCTCTTCCTGCTCCATTTCAGCTCTCCTTTTATTTTGTGGTTTCCAGAAAATCTTCCCTAAGGACGAAAAAATACACAAATATTAAGTTCACTGTTCACGACATTGGTGATGATAATTTGTGATGATTTTATTCAAAGGCATGTATTGTATATTTATGATGTTAATATGCTGATACCCTGAGCTGACTGTCAGACAAAAGTTCAGTCTCCTACAAAACAATCTCGACGTGTAAAGTAGGCAGGATTGTAATTAAACTAATTTATCGTCTGGTACTTCACACAAACTCATTTCTATAATGGGATGATTAAGAGGGAAGGGAGGAGGGTCGGGGTGTGTGTGTGTGTATGTGTGTGTGTGTGTGTGTGTGTGTGTGTGTGTGTGTAAGCAAGAGAGAAAATAGTGTTTGTGTGTTACGTGTATGTCTGGTTATT
This sequence comes from Macquaria ambigua, assembly GCA_008360985.2. NCBI lineage: Eukaryota > Metazoa > Chordata > Actinopteri > Centrarchiformes > Percichthyidae > Macquaria > Macquaria ambigua. The sequence goes on from VMKM01002404.1 coordinate 13,186, forward strand.
CTTGGCGGAGGTTTGAACCAGCAGACTGTTGGGACAGTTTTCTTATCTTGTAAATTAATCTTATCAAAGGCCGCGCTGACCAACAATAATCAACCAGTTTAGGAAGGTAGAAGAAAGAAAAATAATCCAGAAAATTATGGAATTTCAGATATAAAAGAAATAAAATGATTGATGGAGAGAAGGAGAAGTGGCACAGCTACAAGAAATTGATCAAAGGCAATGCTAGCCATACTAGCGTCTAAAAGCTAACATTAGCATGTTAACATGCAGATGTTAAGCAGGTATAATGCTTACCATGTTCATCATCTTAGTTTAGCATGTTAGCATGCTAACATTTGCTAATTAGCACTAAACGCAAAGTACTGCTGAGGCTGATGGGAATGTCATTAGTTTTGCAGGTATTTAGTCATAAACAAAAGTATGGGACAAATACACATTTTGACCTGATGGTGGCACTAGATGAAAAGTCGGATGATCACCAAATTTCACTTCCGGCTCAGCTCCCTCTTCACCACAACGGTCTGGTACAACGCCTGCATTACTGCTGACGCCACACCAATCCGCCTGTCCATCTCACACCCCATTTTACCCTCACACGTGAACAAGACCCCGAGATGCTTGAACTCCTTCACTTGGGACAGAAACTCACTCCCAGCCTGTAGGTGGCAATCCACCGTTTTCCAGCAGAGAACCCTCCAGTCCCCCTTTTTAAAAATGGGAACCACCACCCCGGTCTGCCATTCTGCAGGCACTGGACATCGAAGAGGCGTGTCAGCCAGGACAGCCCAACAACATCCCAACAATTAACCATAAAATGTCAGAACAAATTCAACAGAATCAGTTTACAGTAGTCTACAGATGCCCACATACACACACATACTGCTATCACCCTGAGCAGAGACAGCCATCTGGTCTCCTTGTTTTTTATCTGTCAAGGTCAGGATCACTAACAGCCACCTTACCATCTGTTGAAATTATACAACAAGTGCACCTTACAGCAGGTTTTTCTAGAAAAACATCAGCATTTTCTACAAAGTGACCCTTAATGGTGCGTAATGGTCATTGTGACGTCCAAACCACCGCTGAGCTGGGCGACTCGGCTTGTCGTGTTTGTTTGAGACTGTTATGTAATGTGTCATTTTTTCCACAGAGCAACAGCTGGACCACCATCCGGACTGCAGGGAGTGTCAGCAGTGGCTGAAAAGCATGCTGTGAATGTATCCTCGCATGCAGACTTTATGGACATCCATATTATATTAAACATGTTCTTCTTGTGTAAACCTTCGGTCCATGAAAATAGCGAATAGTGAATCAATTTTAAGAAAACCATTTTCAGTGACCATTATCACATCTCACGTGGGCAGATTTGTTTAACTTGTCAGTCATGGAGGTGGTTTTATGTGCAACACAAATTCTCTACTGCATGCAGATTCATGGATGGATTAAGGTTGGGGGCGGGGTTTGATTCTCTTTCGGCAACCCCCATTGGCTCAGACAACACACCTACCCAGATGGAAAGAGATGGCAGTAAACGGGACCAAAACATTAGCGAAGGGTCAGTCTCTCCGACAGTAATCCTGTCTGTTGCATCGAGGCTCTGGCAGTTTGCACTACACTGTGGCTAAACAACAGATTGATCTGCGAGAGTGGAAACTAACTTGTTACTGAAATTGAGTAGATTGTTTGTAGGAAGCAAAGGAAAGTCATTTGGCTTAACTTTGTTTATCCATTTTATTTTGTGATTTCCTACTTTTCCACTTGAAAGACGCACGCTTCCTCACACTTTTATTTATACAATTAAATTACTGACCAATAAAAAGGCTGCGAATGATGACGCACCTTTGACGCACCTGTCCTAGTCATGCAGGTGCAGAGAGATGTCTTTTTTCAACTGTTTCTGTTAAAACAATCCACTTTAACCTCTGTCCTCTCAGCCTTTTTGAAGGTGTCAAAACCATGTCTGACAATGTCCTTCTTTCTAAAAACTGACTTAGTATGTTCTACTCTCTCTGAGTAGAACATTTTAATTTTCACCATAGTTCGATTTTAAATTTCAGGTTCTGTTTGAGTAAAACTTTGTAGCAGTCTATCATCAACAGACAATGTGATGTGATGTGATATAATGGTTAATTAGTACCATCTCTGATTCACTATCATTCTTAAAGTCATGGTATATTAATAATTAACTCATATTACATGAAAAGAAGAGTATATACTGTATTTGTGCTTATGTGGCTCTGATGGGAGAGTGTGCTGCTTCCATGACCTACTTTACATCATGGAAGTCTATCTCTCTCTCTCTTAGAGCAGATGGTTGGGAGACAGTTAACTACATCTTCCCCCACTAAACCCCATAAATGGTCATGGTCAGCAACAGCAGGAATTATTGAGATGCTGTTGGAGCGCCACTTCAAACAGCATGATGACACTTCACCAAGTGTAAGCGTGACTAAAGCTTTACACATGTATTTGTCTGTATATGGGAGCTAATTACTGTTGGTGCTTCATTTTCTGTCCGTGCTGATGGATGAAATCATCATTATTGCAATCAAATCCAGTCACTTTGGGCTAAAATGGCCTGCTTCACCTCATGTTGGAATACTGCCAAGGAAAATACTCCACACGGCTGTCCTCACAAAAACTACAAACCAGCCACTTTCATGTTGTCTGCATCCACTACTTCCTAAACAGGGTTTATCAATCAGTTTATCAATCCAGGAGAGTGACAGATTAAATGCGTCATCTTCTTTGCTCCACATTAAACTAATGAGTGGTTTCATTGCTAAACATGAGAGAGGACTTTTAGCATGTAGGTATGAAATGTTACATTATAGTTGCTGTCACTTTGAAAAGCCTCAGGAAAAGGTTTGGCCACATGTACAAATGCAGAATGGAGCTTACGTTTAAACCAGGATCTGATCAGCTGATCTCCCTGTGCATCAGCTACGCACCTAAACACAGAGCCAATCTATCCCACTCCATACATTCAAATGCTGCTGCTGCTAAGAGCGTTTACTTGTCAGTCATTGGCCTGCACTGCCAAGTAATGGAAATGCACCTCCAACCAGCGCAGCCCTCCATGTTATTAACTTTAAAATATTGCTGCTTCCAACTGATTTTGCTGCTGCTAAGGCTACCTGCTATCCACTGCTGCATCGCAAAATGGTTAATCTATGTTGCCATATACTGTATGTGTACAGATGTCAATATAAGTGTCATGTCATGTGGTTTGTTCAGTGTTTTTGCTCTTAGTGTCTGTGACCTGAGCTATTATTAGGTCAATTGTATTTGCTAGTAAACTATGACAAGAATGATTAAATGATTAATATCCCTTCACATCACATGCAATGACATCCTGCATGCTGACAGCTGACCCAGTTACAGTTTTTACAGAGTAGCAGGACATCTACTCCTCACGCCACCGCTTCCTTTTTCCCACGACGCAGCAGGCTGCTGATGTGGGCTCTCACTCGTACATTGTGGTCACCCAACAGCTGCCTGCTGCGGCTGGAAATGATGTTCATCCACAATAGTAAAGTTGCCGTAAAAAACCAAAACAATGAGCTGAAAGACGTTAAAAAGGTCTGTAGAGCCGACGGGAACTGCAAAGCTGGGTAATACTTCTCTGTGGGTTCATCACTACAAACACTTTCACATACAAGTAGTCATTTGATCTATTGTTGATAAAACAATATTGATTATAGTAGCTTTAATCCTTGCTCATTATGCACCTTGCACTTACATCTTGGTCTATCTTGTATTTATTTCTCAGTTTTATCTTTTCAGAGTCTTTTAAAATTGTTTCTATCCTTTTAATTGGCATTTTAACGTGCTAATCTATATTTCCTGTTTGATGTTTTTAATGCATTATGTAAAACACTTTGAATTGCTTTTGGTCTACAAATAAACTTGCCTTGCCTAAGAGGAGACTGAGTCCTCAGTGTCAGCTGGACCCTTCTCCTGGAGGGACACAGGACCATGTCTTATTGTCCAGTTGTCTAACTGTGTGCTTTAGTGCAAATCAAGTTCAAATTCAGCAACAATATTCCAGAAAACACACAACTACAGACTGCACAAGTGCAAAATGCTTGTTAGTCATCATGTTTACTTCTTCACATACTGGCAGTGATGACCTCATACAATGGTGGGCTAATGGACTATTAGTCATGGCAATTTAGGAGCCAAAGTGATGTATATGTAATGAGACAGTGAGATTGTTGGCAGGACTTTTAAGTAGATTTCCAAGCATGTTTTCCAAACATACTTTATCTGGAGGTGTTTCTCTGCCTTTATAAATAGCTGTTGGACATTGTGCCAAATTAAATTAAACACTCAGTGAGAGAGATCGCAGAATGAAGGAGTTATAAGAAGGGAGTCTTCAGCGGAGGTAGAGGGAGATCAGAAAGCTACAAAAACAGAGGAGAAAGCCCCAAACCACACAAGAAGAAGAACACTTGAAGCAAAAGCATGTCTTTCCTGAAACCACAGAATAGAAAAGGTACAGAAGAAGAGACATTAACAGATTAGATGAAAGAAAGAGAGCCTGTGCTGTCCTGACTGGGTCTGATAGGCTTTCTATAAACACAAACTCATCCACAGACTCACCAACAGAGAAAAAGCGGTATTTTTAGAGTCAGAGGGGAAGAAAACACCTTGTATAACAGCAATACTGACATCACATCACACAGGCGATGTGTATCCCAAAGAAAAGAACAACAGTGAACAAAGGTGAGAAAGCAAGGCATCTCAACACAAGACTGTTTTCATTTTTTACATTTCACACGTCTATTTTCAGGGTCTGTCAAAGCAGTGCAGCTCAGAGAAGAGCCGTTCTGTAATCACTCGCCGAGCAACTGGAACGACAGAGGATTTAAGGGTCGGGGCAGTAATGGGACGTGTTTGTGTGTCTATGTATGTGCACGTTCGAATGTCTGTGTGCGTACAGCTGCTTTTGCTCTGAAGAAGGGTCACAGTATTGTAGGGGTACAGATTAAGAAAATCACTTTCTGTTTTTACATGTTGCCACACACATACAGCATGTGTCTATACAGAACAGCAAAAAGATAAAAGAGAAAGTCTTTACTAATGTAAGTTAATGCTTTTATCTCATCGTATCCAAAGTTTGTGTTACTCACATCCACAAACTTTCTGTTTTTGCCTGCTGCCACATATGCAGCCCTGTAACTGACATAAAAAGTTATCAGACTAGTCAAAAATATAACTGAATACATCAACAAACAATATTGTTAATCAAATAATTAAAATGGAGCATAAAATCAAATATAATGCTTTATACTTTTCCTTTCATCTCCAGTCAATTGGTAATAAAAGAAAAAAACTTTTTATCTTTTTGCTGTACCACCAATCAGTGATTGGTTACTTAGCAGGCAAGCTAATTCTTACTAAGTCAGCTAGCTAACTAACTAACTAACTAAACTAAACAAAAACCTTCTAAGTTGTGCTAGATTTCTAAGTTTGTTAGCGTTGGCTTCCCAGCTAAAATGCTTTAGCGACTGTTAAAAGAGTGATGCTACAGCAGTAAGCAGCATAAATGATTAACATTATCAGCAGAAAAAAACAAACACATGCATCTCAGTATCTGATTATTGGCAGTGATGCAGATAGAGATCATAATGAAGATGTTCAATTCTGTGACTCATATATCTTATTTGTTTGAGACAAATAGACAAGAGTTAATGATATCTAACAGTGAGTGAGTGAGTGAGTGAGTGAGTGTGTGTGTGTGTGTGTGTGTGTGTGTGTGTGTGTGTGTGTGTGTCTGTGGGATGGGGGTCTTTAAGCCCTGTGTTTTAGGGAGAGGAATGTCGGGACAGTGACTCATTGACTCTTGTGTTTCCATGATTCAGTGATCAGCAGCATATTCAGAGACGCTGCAGAGATCCAGATGTGACTCTATCACTGACTTTTAGTCTGTTTGGGACATGAATCACTGCTCTTGCTGTACCTGCATCACATACTTCTGAACACAGACCGCTGATTTACTATGGATGAATCCTGAAAAAAAAATATGAATGAAACTGTCTCTGCCTTGTTTTCTGTTAAAGTTGTACAAATCCACAAACAATAGTCAGACAGAGTTCCTATTTAAAGGAATACCCAGCGTTCAGCCCCTTTCTCTTTTTCTTTAATGATAGAAGTTATGATCAACATACATAACATAAGCATTAATATTGGAGCTAATATGCTAACAACTGTCAGGCCTTTTTGTGCTTGTCTGACAAATACAATATAAACCATACAACATACACCACATTCGCTCTCACAGATAAACTAAACCCAACACGGACAAAAGAGCCGTTGACTAGCTACAGTCTAGTACAATATTTGGTGGCAACACTATGACCTGTTACTTTGTTGGTACAGTAAATGTGGCCACTTTGTGGAAGCTAATGTGAATTAAAAATGAGAATAAAGCATATTAGCCTAGCGGGCCTAGCTAAGGGGTGTGTAGATGGTGTGTGGGAGGGGCCATATCTAGTACCAATGGTTGACACAAGTAAGAGCTGGACTGTAAGCAGAAATAATGGTTTGTTTGTTTTTCAGTTGTTAATGAGTGTATTTCATATATTGTTTGCATCTAGAAATGCGGTAACATTTAAGATTGGTATCATCCACAATAAAATCAGTGGAGTACTCCTTTAAATAGTCTGATTTCCATCCATGCACTTTTTTCTTTTTAAAATCCTGTATAAGCGAATATTTTTTTTCAGTTGTTAATGAGTGTATTTCATATATTGTTTGCATCTAGAAATGCGGTAACATTTAAGATTGGTATCATCCACAATAAAATCAGTGGAATACTCCTTTAAATAGTCTGATCTCCATCCATGCACTTTTTTCTTTTTAAAATCCTGTATAAGCGAATAATTGCTTTTATTCTCACACTTTTCTTGAATAACGCTGTGAACACAGTAGGAAGCCTAAGATTTTGTCCAAACAACAGCATCATTTGTTTTCTGGCTATCTAATGCTGCTGCCTTCTCAGTATTTTGCTATGACTTGAGAGGAATTTTGGCTTTGATATTAGATCCATAAGAAAGCAATAACCAAGTGTATCTCCTCTCATTACAAAACATTGTGTACAAGCAACAAAAATAACTGCAACAACTTCAGGAATTTACAGAAACAGCCTAATATAAATATGTCATCAGTGAAACTTTACTCCACAGTCAGAGAACAACTACAGTAGAAGTCCTCCTGAGGAGCAGAGCATCTACGTACCTCTAACACGAACAAAGCAACAGCCACATTTGCTGAGCAGTTTTCTGAACAGGTGCTGACACCCACAGCCTCGTTGGTGGTGACCCCCTCTCATGATGATCCACTCCTGCTGCTAGACTCAAGACTATCAGAGGCGGGCATCATGCTGGATGGACACACACACACAAGCACATGCGCACACACTATTCCCGTGGTAAAACCCAGAGGAGATGGGAGGAAAAGTGTACGGAGAGCTCCAGAGTCATAGTCCAAATCTGAGTAGAAACCCCTGAGATGGAAAAAAAAAGCCGTTCCTGTCCCATGATTTGAAGAACAACAGCGGAAAACCCAGAGAGACAGTGCTCCCCTGCACTCTCCAGCCTCTCTGTGTGGTCACATAGTGGGCAAAGATTATGAGAGGGACCAAAAGTAAGTGAGGGAGCGACAGAGGGGCAGGGAATGGGAGGGGCTGTGAAGAGGGAGGGGGAGGTGGCTAACATGCTCCACTGCTGCGCTAGCATCTGTTTCCCAGTCCCATCCCCTCTCATTTCTCTCCCCTCCCCTTCTGCTCCCTCTCCCCTCTCTCTTCACACCTCCCTCATCAGCTCCTCTTCTCAGTGTTCGCTCTGTGGCTGTGGGACCTTCAGTGCTGTCGTCGCATGAGCATGACTTTCCCATGAAATAAGCAACAAGCAGTCAGTGTTTCAGCCATACTAGCAGCATGGCTCTATGGATGGAAATGTCTGTAAGTTGGTTGGTCCAGAGTGGTGACCCCCTGACTTTTCCTTAAGCGTCACCATGAAGTTGACATTTGTGGTTTTGAGTGTGTCTTGACAACTATTGGGTGGATTGCCATGAAAGTTAGTACACACATTCATGTCACCCTCAGGATGAATTGTAACTGGTGATCCTATGAATTTTCATCTCACCCCACAATCAGGTCAAAATAAAAATAAAAAATGTGCACTTTGGTTTATGACCAAATACCTGCAAAACTAACGACACTCCCATCAACCTTAGCTATATTTTTGTGTTTAGTGCTAATCAGTAAATGTTAGCATGCTTAATTAATATGGTGCATGCTGATGTTAGTATTCAGCTCACTGCTCCATTTTCTCTTCAACCATACAGCTGGCTAAATTATTAAAATATGACAGATTTAAATGAAATGTAATTACATGCATTTACGCACTGTACATACTGTCACAAGCAAAGACCCACTAACATACAACCAGCTGCAGTGTGCAAACACAGAACGAGCGCCCACACAAGTATTTTAACTCAGTATTTCCAAACCTGGGTGTTACGACTCCCCCAAGGGGTCAAAAGATAAATCTAAGGGATCATTAGATGATAAACAGGTTAGAAAAGCGGAAAAAATACAGTATATTTCTGCTACACAAAGTTGGGTTTATTTTATTTTTTTATCTTTCATTTTTGCTTGTCATATATTAGACAATTTTAAGAAGGAAAAAATCACTCTTGAGTAGAGCTAGCCACCAAACATTAACATATCCAAGCCGTACTGAAGAGGTCACCAGTAGACTGAATCCAATCTGAACAACAAAGATCATCTATATTTTTTTAAAACTGGTAAAGAACCTCCTTCTCTAATCAATAAGGCAGTTGCCTGCTTTCCTTTGTCACCACAGGCACCAATGCATTTCCTCTGCTGTGGAAAAACCAACATGTGGAAATATCCGACACACAGCAAACTGAGCCAGCAGGATGGAGGTAGACCAATTTAATCTCAAAGCCAAGATTAAGCATTCATGACTACATCTTCTGGGCACAGCTGTCCAGGCTCGTGGCAGCCGGTGATTCAAGGAGATTTATGCATAAACTCATACGAACCCAAACATGGACAAAGTCAGTGAAGAAGAAAAACAAACAGGAGGAGAAGAATTTGTCTCTAATACAGCTGCTGTTTCTATGTGACACACACAGTATTACACAGTTACACACACACACACACACACACACACACACAGATAAGCACACATTCACGTCACAGGTCGACCAACACAACCCTGGAATCTCAATCCATCGAGGACAGATTACAGCTATAAAAATATCAAAATGCTCTTGCTCTCTTGGCCGTCGAGTTAAGCTTTTAAAAACTGCTGACATGATGATCCCTGTGAGCTGAAAAGCACTGATCTCTCCACAATGTAGGATTATTTGTCCATGCATGTATGTGTATGTGAACGTGCACACGCCTAATTGGCCAATATTTCACCATCAGGATAAGGTAATGTGTGCTTTTTGTATTTTAAAATCTTAAATTCATCCATGATGTTCTGTTTGCAAAGTGAAACACTTTCAGTCGAATCTCTGATGTGAATGCAGATAGTTCCCCACGATGGGTGACATAAGAGGTCCACACAGCAGTAAACTAAAGTATTTCTCTAAATTCACTGAAAACTGTGTTACCTTTGCATCCTGCAGCCACGCTGGACCTCCTGGCCCACTTGAACTGCGTCTGCGTGTCCTGATTGTTTTCATCCGACAACAGATTTTCCCGGTTGGTGTCTGAAACCTTACACACAAGACAAACACGTGAGCGAGTGGGTGACATTAAAAACAAAATAAGTTACATTTAATTAAAAACACCTTGTCCTCTTTATCAAAGCAGTTATTTGTAGCTGTATTTGTATTTTAATGTACTGTATATGTGTGATGGATTTAGAGGACCTAACAGAACAGAAAAAGTGATTGAGCTAATTATACCACTTTTTCACCTCTCTCTCCACCCCTCTATCTTTCCTATTTTTGCTTCAGCTTAAGTGCTTTCTTATCTTATCTGAGGAATTTCTCTGAGAGGGCTAAACTGATCAGGAGAGTCCAGGACAACGTTGAATCCTCTGACACTGTCTGAAGAATAAGTTTCATCTTAAAGGGGACTTGTAATCTATAAAACACTAAAAACCAATAAACAGGGCTTTATATTTATTGGTTACCGCCACATAAGTATATCAAAATAGACCACCTTGACAAAGGCAAGATAGTTTAGAGGGTATATTGGTGAAGAGTTCTGCAGCTTGTTTAATTTTTACAGACTTAACATCAAAAACTCACACAGGTCTGCAACTCGTTGTTTGTGCATTCTCAAAATTAGAAAGTAATGTCACATAAACAGCAGCAACATTTTGTGAGCACATGAGCTAAATGAATAGAAGTCATGATATGTTTTCTTAAGACATGGCCAGTTATGCTTAAACTAAGATCAACTGAAAATCAACCCTATTTTTAATACAAATGAATATGATAATTCTCAGATTATAGGATGAGCAGCAGCAATGTTTTGGGTCTTACTCCATTCATTTTCACACAATTTCAGCATTTGTGTACATATATAATAATGAAAAGTAGCCCAAGTTGACATATGCAGGTTTTTAGCATTGAAGTTTGTTATTTCCATCACCTCAATTGAACAATGAAGACACTCACTTTATCAACCCTGTACCCCATAAGTTGTTCAGTCCTCCCTTGCACTTTTGCCAAAGTCTTCATTTTGCATCACTTGCTCTTCTGTTCCCCTTGAGTTTGTCCTAATGTGGTGTCCTTTTTCTTCACCTTAATGTCCGCATTCAATGTCATTCTTCTCCCCTCATTTAAGCATCCACGCCTGGTCCTCTGATTTTGATTTAATCAAAAGACTGAAAACAAGTGGAAAGGCTTCAGAGAAAGATTTCTGCCGTACTGCCTGAAAAGCAGACAATCTATGCTTTGCACTAGGTCTCTTTTCTCCACTGGGCAGATGAGGATAGCTGTTCAATTGCAGTGGGATCTGTCCTCAGGCCTTTCTGGACAAGAGGGGGGTCAATCTGTCCAGACAGGTCCAGCCATGTCCCACAAGTCCCATAGGCTAATTTCAGTCTGTGTTATTCCCAAAGCAGCATTGAGTTTTAACTAACTCAATATCATAGCTTCAGAAAAAGTGCTTAATTAGTGCCATTGAGTAGACAAGATCATAGTGACTATATGATTTCCTTTTTTATAAGTCCTGTTTACAACTTTGACTACAACTGCAAGTCCTGCCTTGGAACCAAAAATATACTTAAATCCTCACTTCATGGAATGCAGATGCATTTCAGATTTAAATCATGTTAATGCAGTTTGTACATTCCTGATATTTAAGACACAGATATAACTGCTCATCAGTTTCACTCTCTTACGACCAAATGATAAAGGGTGAAGTCTGAGATTAGAGCCTGTGAAGTGTGTGAGAGATCCCCATCCTGTGGTTAATTTGAGACACACCGTGACTCAGCCTCGGCTGCCTCCACTGTTCTGTGAAATGACTTGTGTTGCTGTTTTGACTGTCCCATCTGTTCAGAGCACGTTGGTCACCTCTGATGGGATTTGTCTTCTAGACAGTGTTAACAATTAATTAGATTCCTCTGGCTTAAGCAGTTTACAGTTAACATTTTATGCATTTACAATTGGATTAATGACTTATTTGTGGACGGACTACAAAATACTGTGCAGGGCTCTACAGTGCGTTAACGCGTCATTTTGTCACCTTAACGCATCATTTTCTGTCGCGTTAATGCTTCATTTTCTGCCTCCTACTGGCAAGTGCAAGATGTGTAACTCTGAAACAAAGAACTATTAAACTAGTAAACTATTTTACTAAAGTTATTGTTATAAATATTGTTCATTAACCTTGTTTACACAAAGTGTGGTGTGGGTGGTGCTGGTGTATCGTGTATCCGTCCCTGGTTCAAAAAATACAAGTCTCACGCAATGTGCCAATCACAGTAGAGTTTTCTTTGATGTTTTCACTCTTTCACTAGACATTAGGGTCTTCCACTTCCATAGTCCTTCACTGGTTTCACATCATAAGTGCACACACGGAGAAGGAGCATGCATAAACGCACGTAAGCACATACAGTATAAATATGTATGTAATACATTGTTTGTTAATAAACTCTGTGTTACTTGAATAATTTTCACTGTTCTCCTAAATTTCTTTGTGTGCTCCTAAATGAAAAAAATTAGGAGCACACAAAGAAAATTCTCCTTGGGAAAAAAGTTAGCGTAGAGCCCTGCTGTGTGTGGTTTCTGTGTTTTTTGTTCATTTTTGCATAAATGCATATTCATTCATATTTGACAGAAGAAGAGATGTGGTTGTTTTCTTTTCCATGTTCTTCTGTTTATGTTCTCACTTATTTTTCAGATAGAAGTTTCTCATCCTGATTAGAGTCATTTTATTGTGGGTCAAATTTTACAAAAAAAATCAAAACACAGACAGAAAGGCAGGAAAGAAACTCTTTAGTTTAGCCAATTAAAAACACTGGCATAGTGTATAGTAAGTACCAGGTAGTACGGACAACACTGGCGTTGTGTTGAAAGATGAAAATGGCCAGAGCAGTAAGTAATCCTCTCCATAAAGCTGTTGTAAGTGGGATGAGCTAAGCACAGGACTCTGCAAAGACTCCTCCTCTCAGTTTTATGTCATCACGACAATATGTGGGATGGAAATGGGTAAAGTACCTCTATTTACAGGCCCAGGAGGAAACAGTGACCTCTCTGCTCTGAAAACACAGTAGGAGTGTTAGAGGAAGTCACAAGTCGCCAACAAGAAGTCAGAGGTGTGACACGGACCGACGTGTGGATACATCTACATCTACGGCTGATTGATTACCCTTTGTGGTAAGTGTATATTCTTTATGTTTCTATATCAGTGTCAGTTAGTTTGATCAAAGTGAGAGAACATACATTCTGTAATGACGAAGGGTGGTAGCTGTTCACTTCTTTACTTTGCTTTCATGGACTGTGGTTTCACATTAGTCTGTGACATAAAATATTTGACATGTCTGTACATTTTTCATAGTAAGAAGTGCTTTCTTGTACAACACAGTCATAACAGGTGACGTGTGTTCCATGAAAATATCTGGAAAACCATTGTCAGTGATCATCTTGAGACATTTTGAATAAGTAACAATTCTGTTGCTTTGATTTCACAGTGTCAGGAACACTTGAGTATAAGTGTAAACGTTTGCATGTGATTACATGCATACTACATTACAGATAGAGAAGAAAACAGTAGTTATGTTGGCTTCAGAAAGCAGTAATAGAGCCACAACATGAGTTGACCAGGGCCACATGTGACTGAGGTTATTCTGAGGCGGGTTGTTCCTCATTTAGACCTCCTGTATGTCCAGCAGGGCTTTTAGATGCTGATCCAGTTACTCAACAGTAAAGAAACACTGAGCTCATACCGCCACACCCACTCCATGACACACAGGTAACACACACATAATCCCTGACTGACAGACTCATGTTACCTTTTGTCAGTCTGACAATAAGCAAACCTTTGATCTTCCACTCTGGCAGATCTGAAGTCTTATCTATACAGCATGTAGTGATTCACCAACAACTTTGTGCCTACAATGAGGAGATTATTTTAACTTGGCATTATGTGTAATTACGGAGAGCTTTCCAGGAAGGTAAGATTCATCCTTTCTGAGTTTCCATCTCTAGAGCGCACCTGATTGCCTCTTTGTTGCTATAGACAACATCCAGTAGTTTCTGCCCAACTAGTTTCTATTTTTGATTTTCTTGTAGATGTAGCCAAAGGATAGAGTACCACCTCACCTGTTCTGCTGCTGGAAGATGGCCACTGCAGCGGATGACCCCCACCTGGGCTCATGCTCTGATGAGGACGACGTGTCTCTGTCGGGGAGCGAGTCCGATTCAGACAGCATCCTCTCTGATGACTCGGTGCTTCCAGACTACATGCCGGAGATGACAAACAGGCGTGCGGCATCAACACTGTATCAAGCATGCGCCCGTAATGACCCCATCTCTCTGCGGAAAGTTCTGGAGAGAGGGGTCACAAAAGAGGAGGTCATGGAGCTGGACATCAACAGCTGGGTGAGAGTCTCATTCATAATGCTACTTCAGAAGCTGTAATGCATAGCTCCAGTCTGCTAAAATGTCTAAAACACTCCCACTGTCATTGATCCTTACCGTTGACTATTACCACAGAATGGCTTGATGGTGGCTTGCTGCAAAGGTTTCGTGGACATTGTATATGGGCTTCACAACTGTCCCTTTATAGACATAAACCACCAGGACAATGAAGGCAACACTGCTCTGATGATTGCATCCCAAGCAGGTAAGTTGTACCTACACACCAAACATTAACAAAACAAAACAATGGTCAAGTTCAGATAATAAACCAGTAAAGTACAACACAAACCATTGAGCTGAATCAATTATTATTATTATTATTATTATTATTATTATTATTATTATTAATAATAATAATAATAATAATGAAACAATATAAAATAAGTAAAATAATCAATAATCAGTCAAATAAGAGTTGAGAGAATGCCTTTGTATAGGTTTTAAAAAGTGACAGATAAAAGTGAGTTCAGACCACAAACCCTGTGAAAGCACACTTATAAAAATATGTTTTTAAGAGGGATTTAAAAGAGGATTTTTAACAGAAAAGGCCCAGTCACCCTTGGTCTAATTATATGATTGTCTGTCTACTTATGGTGTAATTAGACACAAATATCATATATAGCATTATGTGATTTATTTGGAGTGAAAACTGTCAAACTTTAATATTTCAATTTGATCTTGATGCAGTCTGTCCCAATCAATATCTTCATCTGAGTCAAGTGAACTGAGACTTTTGTGAACAGCAGAACCTGCTTTCTACTGTTGCACATTTTCTGACACATTGCTGCTGATCTGATCTCTGAATTCTGTGTTTTCATCTCCAGGTCATGTCAACACAGTCATGTACCTCCTAAACTACTATCCTGGGATAGACACTGAAATAAGGGATTGTCGAGGTTTCACAGCGCTCATCAAAGCTGCTATGACCGGCCGCAATGACGTCGTGGCTGCTCTTGTTATGGCTGGTACGTACAAGCTCGGGCACAACTATGAACTGTCACTGATGATTTCAATGATTCGTTGTGTTTTTGGATACACATTTACCATTTTGCTTGATTTCCCATTTACTGTCATTTGATTCTTGAAAAGCTATTTTAGTTTCTCATTCATTTTGATCAACTTATTGCATAACGTATGCATACTTTATATATTAGGACCTTGCTGGCATCCAACCAAATATATCACATGTTATTCATTGATAAAAAATTCTACCTAAAATGGTCATTTTATACTGCATATTAATTTTGACTTAAATATACTAAAGGCAACAAACAGATTTCTAAGAGTAACAAAATACATATAAGTACATTTACATATAAAATGCTCAAATGACTGATAGTACAGTTTTCTCGCCAGGACTCCAGAGATTAAAAGGACTGACTTTTACAAACACTCATAGAGGAGCAACTATACAATGACTATACTAACCCTGATATTAGCTCATTAACTCTTACAGCTCTAAATGAACAGTTACAGCACTGGTGGTGAGAATAGCTGACCCCACGGTTTATCTGTCCATATTTGAAGCCACCTAACTCTGTTGGCGAGTGAATGTGCCAGTGACGCCAGGCCGGTTTAAAGGATCATTCTGAGGACATTATCACATCTTAATACACCCCCCAGTAATCTCTGACTTACTAGTCTTGCAGAGCTATTTGTAGACTGCACACATAATGTACTGTTTAACATAGGGCTGCTGTTTATTTTCTCGATTAATTGATTTATCTTTTAGTCTTTGAAACGTTAAAAAATACTGAAAAAATGGCATTCACAATTTCTCAGAGCCCACATTGATTGATCCAGTTAACAATGCAAAACCTTAAGAAATTAAATGCACTGTCATATATGATAAAGGAAAACAGCAAATCGTTCCTTTTGATAAGCTGGAACCAGAGAATGGTTGGCATTTTTGCCTGAAAAATGATTGAAATTATCGATTGATTATCAAAATTGTTGCTGTTCTTTTGATCAACTAATCGATTAATTGACTAATTGGTGCAGCTCTGTATTGCAGCTGGCGCTGGACGATATGATCTGTATCATAACAAATTGTGACACTTACTTCAATAACAATAAAGGTATTGATAACTACTTTTTATATGTTTGTTGCTGATATCACGGTATTATTACTATTGTTATTATTACAGTAAGACCTGTTTGTGGACTTCTGGTTTGGACAGTAGGCTGTTGGTTGAACTTCTGATTAGATGTTGTTGGTTGTTAAAGATCTTTCCAGTTGCGAATTTAGACACTATATTTTATTGGAAATTGCAATATCAGTACATTTAAGTTGGCATGATATATATAATGTTGGTAATGTTGGATAAAATTTGGTTGTAAAGCCCTAATTGCTGCCATGCATGCCTGTTTCACAGAAGACATTTTAACATGTTCAAATAGGAAAATCACAGGTGTAAATAAAGAAATTAATCAAAGCTGAGTTCCATTTAGCTGCTTCAGTTTCAGGGTCCTGGTATTTTGCATGCTGGTTCACTGTCACGCTGTCATGGCTTACTACGCTTACTAGCCTCTGCTGACCTGAATAACACTAAAAAAAGAAGATGAATGCAATATTCATTTTAAAATTAACCCTTGCTCTCCTAATTCCTTTGCTCTAACATCTTTATTTACAGGGGCTGACATACATGCAGCAGACTCCACAAAAGGAAAATGTGCACGGGCTTGGGCACTGAAAACAGGTCGCTATGAGACTCTGTATCGACTCCGCCGCCTTAATATGCGACCAAAAGCTGAGCAGTTCTGTGAGAGCTATGTCCCTGAGTGGCCTGAGCTCAAGGAGAGGGTAGCCAAGGCCACAGCTGAGAAAAGTGCCATGGAAAAAATCACCCAGCAGATCAAAAACACGTTCGGATTCAGAATTCCTCGTGACCCCGAGGACAACGGGTGCTTGGATCACATGGTGCGCATGACCACCAGTGTCCACAGTCCCCTAATTTCAACTGGATGCCATCCACTCTGCCCTACGAGCCCTCCTGAGGTGGGGAAGAGGCGCCTGGCTGTGCCAGAGCTGGTGAAGAAACACCCAGAGAAGGAATTAGAAGAGAGCTCAGTGTGCCACAGCAACGGCTCAGTATCACACATCATTCCCACAATCCACTCTGCAGAGTCCATCGCTACAACGTGCTGTGCCAACACTGAGTGGCGAGGCAGTATCCTCTCACTGGCCTCCACCAAAGTTGCTACTACATTTATTCCCCGCAATATGGCCAGGAGGAACAGCGTGTTCCCCTCGGGCTGCATCCCCAAGATCAACATCAGCAGGCCTTCAGATGCAACGCAGAAGAAAGAAAAGAAGAAGAAATGGGAAAAGGGCTTCCTGGAACCACCCAAGTGGAAATACAAGGAGATCAAGGACGAGAAAAAGAAGGAGAAGGAGAACACTGAGAAAGAAAAGGCAGAGAAAGAGAAAAAGGAGAAAAGAAAAGAAAAACACAAAAAGAAAGCCAAAAACTAAAAGTTTCAAAAAAGGGCTGTAGGCTAGCAAAAGTTCTGCTGTACAAATCATCCCTTTTGAGAACAATATGCTTTTTAATAATGTGTTCAACTCAGGGCTTGAAACTTTCAAACCAAATATCTTGGAAATATTCAGCAAATATTGAACCTATAACCTAAAGGAAGAGAGGAGATATTTTTTTCTTCCTGAAACTGAACAGAGGATTTCAAACGAGCACTGCTAAGACTCTTTGGTCAAAGTTTGGAGCTTTTGGCCTCTAGTGTCTAAAAGTTGAGACAAATATTACATATATTTTGAGCTAGAATAGGAAAAAAAGTTTATTTTTCCATTAATATATTCCAAATTTGTAGAATCAAAAATTACATTTAAAAAAAAATACATTTTTAATGATTATGATAATGCATGTTTACTGGTTCAAGCATTCATGGTATCTACCTCATCATTCACATAAAACATAGACAGGCAGGCACATACCGTACTGTATGTATACCTGCATATTTCCTATGCAAGATGTAAATATAGGAACACATAGCTATGTCATAGTTCATTTGTTTTGTTATGTAATATTGTTTTATGTGTTGAATTTGTTGTAAGTTATTTTTGTAAATAGCTAGCCAAAAATCACTTGTAAATACTGTACAGTATGTAGCAAACATGCAACACAGTGCTCAGTTCTAAGTTTTATTGCCATTATCTGATATTGCCAATATTCATATGATGTATCCTGTTTTTATTAACTCTATGAGTGCATGGATTCAATTTACTTGAAATTACTGTACAAATAAATATAGGACAGTAAAAGTTCCCATTCAGTCATTTCATTCATTGGTGTTTAAAGCTGCACAAGTCAACATTTTCATATAAACAATGGATCAAATGACTATGTGTAATGTGAAAGGTGTCGGTCGTAGTGACAAACCCAAAGGAGTTACCACCAAGCTCTGCAGTCTCTGTCAGTGCTAAGGAGTTTTTAAGTATATTTTAGCTCATTGTTTTGGTTTTCCTGCCTACAACTCAACTCTCATCAGCCTTGTTTCCAGCTGCAGCAGGCAGCTGTTTTCAGCTCTGATAAAGCAACTGTACGCTACCTGCTCAGTAGGCTACTAAAAGCAGACACGCATTTAACTGTTTAACTGTTTCTCAGGGGTTTGTGGAGACCAAACCAGAACTAAAAGGAAAGTGATTATTGAACATATTCAATGAATGCAAACTCCAAATGAATGCTGTCTCCGCTGTATGTTCACCATACCACTTTAGAAGCTGACCATACCTGTATGTCAGTGTTGTATTTTCAGCTTGTTCTGCTGCCCCTGAGTGGCCAAGAAAAAAACAAAAACAAGAAAAAAAACAATCAATGTAGCTTTAATGTCCAAAAGCTGAAGGCAGTTAAGACCAAAGACCATAAGTAAAGACAACAATCCCCTGACACAGAGCAGCTCATACAGCCGACAGCGTGTATGTGAAGCTGGAGGTGTTGAGAGAGAAATGCACTGTGTGTTTATCACTTTTGCATGACAAAAACATATTTGCAGAGGCAGCCTTTCTTCCATTCCTCTAATAAATTTGGGGGTGATTTTACAGCAATGAGAGCCTAATTAAAAGGAAATGTAGATAGGACCTGGTGTTGACAAAAGGCCATTTGTGAGTGACCTTTGTGACCTGATATTGGTATATTTTGTTGTACATGTCTCTCAAAGCACTGCCAGCTCCATTATTACAGTATATCCTCATGATGTTGACCTTTAACCTAGATATATGGATGCATAGATAGATAGTCTGAGTATGTGCTGCTGCCTGCTGGTGGAGCATGTTAGTAAACTGTACCCTGTGCACTGACAGCCTGGTTAGCTGTCATCATCACGCCTTGCCACATCTAACGTTAGCTAACTAAATGTGTTAATGCGATGAACCGGGAATTTATTGATCATGGCTAACCTACGGATTTCGTTAGCCGTCGTGGTTGTTCAGGCGGTCCTGTACAGAATCTGCGAGGGTGAGTAACTTATTGTTTGTTTTGTTCATGGGCTCAGTACCACTGCCATCATCAAGGCGGACGAATGTGGAGTTAGCTGCTAGCTAACGTTAGCTAGCTTAGCTTAGCCGAATGACACATTGAATTGAACCATAGATAGGAAACCAGGTCAGCCTTCATTTGTATAGATCTGGGTATTATTTATATGGCTTTCGTGTAAATGTAACAAAACACGATATCTCACCGTCTTTCTGTCGCTGTCGAGCTAGTGAGGCTAGTCTGAAACAGCAGTTAAAGGTGTGTTTAGGTTAGCATGGACTGTCAGCTCAGTGAATGATTTTGCTGTAAACACAGCTAACTGAGCTTTAGAGCTGGACAGCTCTTTGTAGTAATGGTTATTTAAGTTACACAACTAAAGAGATGGTTGTTACCGCTGTGTATTCATCCTACAACCTTTCCCTAATATTTTGTAAGCGACGAATTACCTCTTGCATCAGTAATGTTGTCCAGAGACTCTTGACATGAAGCTAGTTAGTTAATGATGCCATGGGGACATTATTGTGTGTCAAGATTTCAGGGTGCTCTAATGTTAATGTAATTAAAATGGATGTGCTCAAATAATTAGTAATCTCTACAGCATCCAGGCACACATAAGGAGATGAAACTCATTTTATAAACATAGATAATACACAGATTAATATCGTGTATTACACCAAGTTTATCTGTATTTTATAGTAGATTATTTCACAGTTTATCATGATTTCGAGCCTGGTTAGCATTATTCCACTTCTGTGTATAAGAGATTAGGATGTATTCAACGGAAGGTTACTAATATATGTGGCTTAGCAGGAGTGGGGGATGTGTATAACATCCTTATTTATCCCCTGTATTTCATGGAAATTCAATTGAAAACCGTTTAAAGGCCAAATAAGCAGATGGGAATGTATGTAAAAAATGGTTCATCACATTGATGCAAAAATCTTGTAAACAATTAATAATAAATACATATATAAGTGTAGTGCTGCAACTAACAATTATTGTAACTATTAATTTAGATTATCTTCTTAAGTAATTGATCAGTAGTTTTTGCCCCTATAGACTGCAAATCCTCACATTTGAGAAACTGAAACGGGAGAATATTTGGTATTTGTGCTTGAAGGAATGACTGAAAGCATTCGATTATCAAAATAGTTGCTGACTAATTTTCTGTCAATCAATTAATTGATTAGATTAGTCAATCAACAGAAACAGATATTAAGGGAGTAGTTGCCACAGTATAAATGGTTGACACATTTTCATCATTACAAGGCACATGTCATCAAATCCCCCACCTCTAGGACACAGTGATATTAAAATGTGGAAACTGTTCCTTCTCCTTGCTTCTGTCATCGCAACCTGTGAAATAGCGCTAGGAACATGTCTTAACTATACAGCACATTCCTTTGCATCCCCACACAGTCCACTGTATTGTGCATATTGAAGTATGTTAATTCTGTTCCCCTTATTGTCTTCAAAAGTGTTGAACATAAAGTCGTTGCTTGGGGTGTAAGGCATGTCATTAAACATGGCATCTCAGTCCTGTTGTGTTCTGGCTGAAAACAGAGCTGATGTGTTTTTTTAGTTTGTGATTCATTTTAATCACTGAAATCTTTTGTTTTAGAGATAAACATTCAGAAAACATCTTTTTACAATGGGCTTTGTCTTGGCTGTATTTCTGCCTGGTTTGAGGTTTTCCATCCCCAGTACATATTTTTTTTCTTCCTTTGTGGTTTTAAAACAATCAGCCCAATGTGGATTAGAGTTGTGACATTTATAGCCATGGAAAGTCTGAAATGTCAGTCTCATTTAGTTTAGTCAGCATTTATCTTCCTTATTTCTTCTCTGGTTGCTTGGTTTCTCGCATTTGACCACCAGCATCTGCCAAGTAGGTGTATGCATTGTGTGAGTCAGAACCACAAAAGATGGTGTAACACATTAACTCTAAATTACCCCTGTTCGTTTTCTAACAAACACATCCAGCACACAGGCTCCAGCAAGGTCATTATTCCACGGGGAATCCACTGGGGGCTTTTTCAGAATTACTGGAATGTCACATCATGTCTGTGTCTTAATAACATTACTGAATTTAACAGAGGAAGTCTCAGTCTCTTGTTAGTCAAATGACGGTCACAGCTGATCATTCTCCACTCCTACATGCCCTTACATAAACTCTCCACCCATCCTCCCGAAGCCTCTGCCACCCTAACACACCCCACCCCACCACTAAGACTTCCTCTACTTCCTGACCTCGCTAATACCATCCCCCACCTCTCTAGTTCATCTTTGCAAGACATCATCTGAAAAAAGAAGTTCATCACTGACAAAGTATTACTAGTTATTGTCCTCTATGTTTTCGGGCTTCATGTGAGGATATATTGTTTATGGTGTTATGCACACTGTTACTGTTGGCTGTTACTGCCCTCTACTGCACATGATGTGTACTGTAAGTTCCTGTACAGCTGAGAAGAAAATGAAGTACTTTACTCATTCGTTTGACTGACTGTTGATGTTTTGTAATAATTAATAATACATTTCACACTGTGTTGCCTCTTCTGCCCCCTCCATCTCTGCAGCTCTGTGGTGTAACTGCACCACTGCCCAGTGTGAGAAGACTGGCTCCCAGTGTGAGACCGATGGAGCCTGCATGGCCTCCACTTCTTACATTAATGGCCAAGAGCAGCACATCCGTATCTGCATCACACGGGACAAACTTGTGCCCCCCGGTCAACCGTTCTTCTGCCGCAGTGCAGAGGGCTTTCTCAACATCCACTGCTGCTACACTGACTACTGCAACAGCATTGACCTCCAAGTACCCTCAGGTGAGAACTGTGAAGTATCACAACACTTATACAGTATGACCTTGTGTTCTTAATTTTTGTATGATAGATATAAACACACCTAAACACACACCTAACACCAGCTCCTAACATACAGTGAGTGAGCAAACTAGTGATGTCGTTCATGAACGACTCTTTGATATGAACGAGTAGTAACGAGTCGTCTCAGAGAGTCATTTGTTCATTTTGGCCGCGCCTGCGCAACAGTAATAATGCATGAGTTTCGTTTTTCTCACGTGACAGCTGACTGGTTTGGGTCGTTCGTTCGTTAGTCTTTCATTTATTTTTCACGTGACAGATACACAGGCTCAGTACTGGACAGAAATGGGTAGTTCACCACTCGACTGGGTCTTCAAGTCTGTCGTTCATTCATTTTTCACGTGACAGCTACATAGGCTCAGTATTGGACCCCCTTAGTCTACTGAACGAAATGAACAAATGACTCGAAAAAAGAGTAGTTAATTTTACTGAACGAGACCTAAAGAACTAAGTCACTAAAAGGAACCGGTTGTCCCATCACTAGAGCAAACCCCAAGAGACGAACATGCAGCAACTTGTCCTGTGTACACTGTTCAATTAGCAGGTCTGAGGAGGGACTTCTTAACCCCTGAAAATGAATGAGTGGTCTAGTTATAACATGCTGTTGATGATGTTATCTAAAGCATCTCAGCACCTGTGAAGAGTTTCCTACACACTTTTGTGACTTATGGTTCCTGAGAAGATACGTGTTTCCTATGGTGTTTTGTACAGTGTCCTAAAATATGTGGAAAGAAGAGTGTCAGTGTGGAACTACTGTGACAGGAAATCGTGGACAGTATCCATCCCCAGCATGAACAAAAAAATACAAGTTCATACAAAGCTTTTAACCAAAAAGCAGCACTTCAGAAGTCTGGTATAAACAAAGTGACTGATATTTTAACCTGGAGTTGCTTTGCTCGGGTTGCTGGCTCACATTCTCATAGAGTGTGGATCTCTTCATCAAAACTGTGAACTGTGCAACACTGTAGCTTTCCCTGCCACAGTATGCACGTTTGGTGATCTTGGAAAGATTATGGTGCCAGGCTAAATTGATTTTAAACACAAATAACTTCAAGGGTGGAGTTGAGGAGAAGCTCAAACCCCACCATGAGCATCACAAAGACAAAGCACTGCTGACAAATACGAGAGTGGTCAAGAGAGAGAATAAGCAGACCTTTTACAGTATCAGTGTGCTGTTAATGTAATTTCAACACTCCCTGTACATTTTTTCCACAGTAAAAGCCTTTCAGTGTAGATAATTGAGCATTTCTTTGTTAAATAACTGGAAATAATCAATAGAAGTTAATGCAAGTGTCAAATTTTGACTCAGTTTTCTAATTGTCTGCTTAGCCACAAGCTTTACACTGTCATCCCTCAAGGACACGAAGCAGTTGTTAGAAGGGATAATAGAGTCAGTCCTATGTGTGTATTGAGTGCTAGATGTTGCATTTTAATTCTCTACTGTTCTCTTTTCAGTTACGACTCAGTCAGGCTACGGCCCAGGTGGGACATGGGGACTGGTGGAACTAGTCGCTGTGATTGCAGGGCCGCTGTTCCTGCTGTGTCTGCTGCTGCTGGTGGGTATGTTCCTGTATCAGTACCACCAGAGGGCCTACAGCCACAGGCAAAGGCTAGAGGTGGAGGACCCTTCCTGTGACCACCTCTACCTGGCCAAAGATAGGACCCTGCAGGACCTCATATACGATCTGTCCACATCTGGCTCAGGCTCCGGTCAGTGCACAACGTGATAACGTAGCTGCAGGCCAGCACTCATGTTGCAGTTTACACTGGTTTTGGCTTTTTTTAGATCAAATTTAATTTTCTCTGCTCTCAACTTTTCTAAGCAGGTCTGCCTCTGTTTGTCCAGCGGACAGTAGCCAGAACAATTGTCCTCCAAGAGATCATTGGGAAAGGGCGTTTCGGGGAGGTGTGGCGAGGACGTTGGAGGGGTGGCGACGTGGCGGTGAAGATCTTCTCATCCAGAGAGGAGCGCTCCTGGTTCCGTGAGGCTGAAATCTATCAGACCATCATGCTCCGCCATGAAAACATCCTGGGCTTTATAGCTGCTGACAACAAAGGTGCAAACCTGTGACATCTCAACATAACAACAACACAACGTAATAATTCATCATTCTCAAGTAAACTTACCTTTTCTTGGGTATTTCTCTGTATATCTGTCTTTGCCCAGACAATGGCACATGGACCCAACTGTGGTTGGTGTCAGACTATCATGAGCATGGCTCTCTGTTTGACTACCTGAACCGCTACTCCGTCACTACTGAAGGAATGATCAAACTGGCGCTGTCAGCTGCCAGTGGCCTTGCACATCTGCACATGGAGATTCTTGGAACACAAGGTAATGTTTGTATAAATGTTCATTGGTATTTAGGATTACTTCTTTTTCTTCCTGGCTTCCCCCTTCAATGAATATGATGGTGACGCTCCCACCGGCTAAGATATATCGCATTCAGCCATTTCAATTTCTGTACTAATCATTATGAGTTGCAGAGGTTCTTTTCATTGTTCAGCCAAAGTCACCGAAATGATTCCTTTATTACCCCCAGGCCTGGACAAGTCAAGTCTGCTCCCCACATTACTCTCTCATCTGTTTGTGCAGTAGCTACCTGTACTAAAATACTTTCTCTGAAGTTTCTTCTAAACTGAAATGCTGCCATTGAATTGTTTCATCTTGGCAGCAAAGGAATACATAAAGTCTACCAGTAATACACGTAAAAAATAAAAAAAAAAGACTGAAAATAACTGTTTCAATTGAGAAATGTTTCCATCAGCAACACTTTTTCACCACATTGTTCTGGTTGTATAAATGACCCTTTTGAAACACATGGCGTATGTTTCCTCCTCCACCCACAGACTGACACAAGACCTCTCATGTTGACAACTTATCTTTTCTATCTATTGCGAGACTCTGATGCAAATGAATTGAGTCATCAGAATATGTCACAACAGTATGTAGAATTTGATTACGTTACCCACAAAAAAACTAATTATGTAGATAACAAAATAGGTTTGTAACAAACATACTCCATAATTTTCTGTTAGTTTATAAAAAGAAAACCAAAATAGAGACTTTAGAAAAATAAATAAATTATATTCACAACATTTTGTTATTAAAGGGGTGTATCTGTTTGCTTAAAAATTGCCAGATGGCAGCTTATGCAATGAAAAAAGATAAATAATTGCCAAACTTGTTAAAAAATAACGGACGATAAAAATCCAGTTTGGTGAAATTGCACCGAATTTAATTGAATGGTTTTCCAACTATAAACTTTATACCTTTCATATGGCCAAGGCAAATTGTTTTTCCTCTAATGTCTAAGTCATCTGTTGTCATGTTTAACTGTTGTGATGGTCACGTGCAGTACATGGCAGTCTAGCATCAGACAGTATTTACTGCTAAGAATTAAACTAGGTAATAATTACCACCTAATGAAAACATCCATTATCTACTGGCTGTCTTTGAAAGCAGTTCACTCTGCTTAACTACCCATCATGGAAAATTAAAGTACAGTTGAGGACATTTTGTTTCACAAGTGGAGGAGTGTTTTCTATTTTTATCAACCAGACTGATGGCCAAAGAATTGCATAACTTGTTGTGGTTTCTAGCGTTTCATTAAAGAGAGTTCATTGTCGACATGTTAAACTAATGTCTGTCATGTACATTTATGTGTTGGTAGGAAAGCCAGGCATCGCTCACAGAGACCTGAAGTCCAAGAACATCCTCGTGAAGAAGAACTGCACCTGTGCCATCGCTGACCTGGGCTTGGCTGTCCGTCATGACTCTGCCACAGACACCATCGACATCGCGCCCAATCAGAGGGTGGGCACCAAGAGGTCTGTGTAAACATGCACGCCTGCAGCCGCTGACTGTCCTTTCTCACAGATATCTTTGACACCTTTCCCAGAATATCCTTTACTTCCGTGCATCATTACAAACTGGGATTGTTTTTATGTCTCGCAGGTACATGGCTCCAGAGGTCCTGGATGAGACTATCAACATGAGACACTTTGACTCATTCAAATGTGCTGATATCTATGCTTTGGGGCTGGTCTACTGGGAGATTGCACGCCGCTGTAATAGTGGAGGTCAGACTCTTTTGTTTTTACTCCGGATACTCAACCTGTGTTGTTTGTTTTTTTATCGATGTTAACAACTGAGATCACTGCGCTGCTCTGACCTCAACATTGTCCTGTGTTATCAGGTATCCACGAAGAGTACCAGCTGCCCTACTATGACCTGGTACCTTCTGACCCTTCCATAGAGGAGATGAGAAAGTTGGTGTGTGACCAAAAGCTACGACCCAACATCCCAAATTGGTGGCAGAGCTACGAGGTATATAAATGATTGATTAAAACTAAAATTTAGTTACTGTTTTTAAGATCTGCACTTACACCGGAAGGGTAATTCCAGTTTATTACAACATGGGTCTTATTTTGGAAGCTTTGGTCATCATTCCCATCTATAATCATAACATTGCACTCATTAAGTTAATTGCTGAGATCTAGGAACGCTGTGAAATCACTAAAAAGAAGTCCAAGAGGTTGTCAGGTTAGTCCCCCAGGGTAAAATTATTACTCAAACATATTTGTTACACTATTTACAGTTTTCCTGTGCCATGAGGGATGCACATTTGCGTTCGCTCTCTGTTAATCTGGCTAAACTGTTGACTTATTTACAACAGATATATCAGCCGGTATCAGCTTTTCCTAGATTTATTGGTATCGGAGCATATGTCGGCCGATAAACACACTGGTGTACAGAAATGCCAAAGATGTTTTGGGGTAATTTAGTCTCCATTACATAGTTTGTCCACCAGAGAGCACTGATAAGTTTATTTTCCAACTGTCCAGTACATATCTTGGTCACAATTCTTAAAAAAACAAATTTAAAGAATCCTCATCAAAAATCTTTATATTTAAGTTATTTACTTTCTTCCTTTTTAATGCTCAAATATTGATATTGGCTTCAAACCTCCAGTGTTGGTTGTGCTGTATTTACAGCCTGTCAGTCAAACTCACATGTTTCTTGCCCAGTTGGATTTCCCAGATCTCAGCAATTACTTAAGTGAGTACAATGTTATCATAACTGCTGGAAATGATGGCCAAAGCAATAAACCAGGTTCTCCTTTTAAAGCTCTTTTTTTTTTCTTTTGCAACTTTTGGATTTTTATTTATATTTTCAAGCTAAATGAGTGGATCGACACAAACAACACAATACTTTCAATGAAAGGCTTAGAACACTATGCACAGACAGCTTGAGCTCATCATCATAATCATGTATACTGTATTGTAAGCTCTTAATCCCTATTTGCTTCCCACTCCTGCTGTTCCAGGCCTTGCGGGTTATGGGCAAAATCATGAGGGAGTGTTGGTATTCTAATGGAGCTGCCCGCTTGACGGCCCTGCGCATCAAAAAGACCCTGTCCCAGCTCAGCATTCAAGAGGACATTAAAGTCTGAGCTAAGTCAGCACTGAGCAGGACCCGACTCCAGACTGTAGGACACTGAGGGGAAGGGGCCGGGCCTTCTACAAAGAACACACAGAGTAAGAGATTATGATGGAGAGTCGCACTTTGTAAAATATTACTCCATAGACACTCCTGCCAGTTTTGAAGCCACTTGATTTCTGACAAACCCTACCTCGCTTACCCAGCCAAACTACCAAGAACACCTTTCCTGTCTTGTCCTCAGCTACTGCTGCCCTTCCTGAACCTTTTTGTTCCTCTCTACACTCCACACTAACAAGGATCCTTGGATTTCCTGTGTACTTGTATGCAATCAATAACAGGATTATGTAATTAACCAGTTCACATTTTGAAAATCAGTTGCTGATATTTCCACAGCGTCTCTTTGATCACAGTTGCTTAATAGTTAGCAAACAGCATTCGCTCTTTTTGTCTTTGAAAGGGGGCATGCTGGGAGGGTTAGCGGTGTTTTTAACTTACTTTTACTTATTCTGTTATTTAAATTACCAGATCTTGTTATTAATATATGGGTGTTTGTAAGGTTATTGGGCAGGTTTCTCTGTGCCACCTACAGGCACACAGGCACATCACAAACTGTAAAAATCTATCTAAGAGAATAATCCATCTGTTTCTGCTACAACTGTGTGGTTTAGTTGTCTGCTGATTACCATGTAAGCATGTACAAAGCAGTTGAGACAGCTTGTGTAAATGCAGCCCGTTCACTTTCAGCAAGGTGTTGTGAGACCTCCAAGTCACTGGAGCATTAAGGCAACTTGCTAAACATGATTTAGCCTTTGGACCATTTGTCTGGAGCCCCTCCCATAAGTTGTTGTAAACCTCAGGTTTTCCTTATGCTAACACATTGTTGTTTTTTTGTCTGTTTAGAATCATCTTAAGAAAAATACATATTTAGGAATTATCCAGCAAAACTGCTTTTCACCTCATGTAGGATGCAGAGTTAAATGTAGAGTGTTGTAGAGCAACAGCTGCCAGTGACTTGATACTGTATGTTTTGTCCTTGATCTTCTTAGCGGACACACTCGCTGGCTTCAGATTAGGAGATTTCTTACAAAACGCATGTAGCACCAAGCCACATGTAGAATATTTAAATGGTAGTATTTCAGTGTAAAGCCTCTTGATCAACCCACAGACTATAACCTGCCATGAGAGTGAACGTTTCTCCAGTCCCTCAGATAAGCTGGTATACACACCATGCAGATAAACCTTCATCCTTTGCAGGAGCCAGTACTATTTACACTGTACCTTCAATACGGGGCAAAAATGTTATATTTTTAATCCCTTTTAAAAACACTAACTCCAGGAATCTGAATTTGTTTGAGTTTGTTTTTATGTTCATTTGTTTATATTGTTAAAGCATGTCCAATGTTCCTTTCCCCTCAGGGTGCATCCCCCTGGCTACTACAACTACTGCACATAAACTAGCTTTTTAATGTGATACTTGTGTATATAGGACAGTCAAATTAGATTTTATGTTGATACTTAGGTCATGTTTTAGATGGTTGAATCTTTTATACCAGCTTCTTTGGTTGTTGGGAAGAAAATCTAAGACTTCTGTCATGCTGTTTGTAAACAGAATTATGTACCAATCTACTTTCTGACCTCTGAAGTAACATTACTATATGTGTCAGACACACTGCTCATGCTGAATTTCTCCTGTAGAGCAGTATTTGATTTTTAATCAACGTTTCCCCTCACGGCTCCTTTTGTTCACCATACAATACCTCCTTAATGTGCAAATTGTATGTGGATTGTTTCCTTCAAGCTAACATTGTCTCACTGTAATCACTGTCTACATTTTGTTATGTTTTCAGGAAATAGGTGCACTTTTGTCTTTAGCTGTATGCAAATTCAACAGGTACTGTTTGTTTATAGTCTTTCCCATGTTATTTATATTTGTATGCTGTGAGTCCCGATGAAAGCCTGATAGGCCACATGTGCACTACTACTGACCTCACAGCATTAAAACCAAATTGTTCTCACAATCATTTCCGGTCATGGCCTCCAGTGTTTATTTAAGATCACGCCACTGAAAATGAGAATGTTTATACAAACCATGCCAACCAGTTGCTGTACGCTTCGTCTGACTGGAAACTGTAAAGAGAATCTGACTTTTCTTTGGGAGAAGACACGTTAAACTAAATACTACTGAAATGTCTCAGTGCTGTCTCGCAAATATGTTTGACCAATACTTTGTATTTTAAAATCATTTGATCACTGCACTGTATTGTTTAAGTCTTACAGGATGTTTGTAAGAACGAACAGACTGCACTTGATGCTGTTGTTTTTGGCTGGAAAGAGTGGGGAGCTCTACTGTTTGATAGGTGGTTGAGTGTCAACCATATTTATACCCTTGAGGGGGTATGTTTGTCAAATTGTATCTGCCTTACAATGTATAAAATGCATAGTGTATTTAAGGTTTTTATACCTTGCTCCAAGTATCCCTGTGGAAGAATAGGGGGGCATGAGTAAAAAAGAAATTAGGTATTATTCTACAGGTTGTGACAACTCCCAGGTCTCTGTCCAGTCATGGCAAAGACACAACTGCATCCATGTAAAAACCCCTTCAGGACTTCAATCCTGTAACTTCTAATATAGAGTAATAAATGCAATTGTTTTCCTATGTGGTGTCTGTTTACTTTCTTTCATGTTGTCCATCATCTGTTTAAAGTGTTGAAGCAGCTATAAAAAATATTTTGTATTAACTATGGCTCACATGACTACTTGTATTTGAAACGGATCACATGTAGTGATGAACTTGAGTATAGTTATCATGAGTCTCTGCAGCTCTCCTCAGCTCTACAGAGCGTTTTAGCCTCTTTCAGCTCATCGTTTTTGTTTTCCCGCCCTCAACTTTATTGTTTTGGTTCAGCCTCACCGCTCTCATAGCGCCATTTTTAGCTGCCCCCAGCAGCTATTGCAGGAGAAAAAACTCACTTTGCACTACCTATCCAGCACCAAACAGCAGACAAAGTTAGGAACTAGCTGGTGAATACAGTGAATCATTTAGCAGCTGAAAAGCCAGACTTTCCCTCAGGAGTTGTTAAGAGACCACAAACAGAGCTAAAAGGAGAGTACGTTTATCAGATGGACACAAACTAATAAATCCCAATGTCGCTCCGTATCTGCTGGATGTGGTAATACGCTATATGTCAGTGCTGCTTACAGCTTGGTTCTGCTGCCGCCAAGTGGCCACAAAAATCAGTTAATGCAGGTTTAATGAGTAGCTAAAGTTAATGTTGCAGGATAAATCACTTTCCCATCAATGCTACCCAGTTACATCTTTAGACAAAAGTTATGTGATATACAAGATGTATGCGTTTAACAATAATACCATTTAAAACAAACTCAAAGAACCTTTATTGCTCATCCTTTAAATTATATTATCAATGCAGATTAGTACAAAAACTGTGCATTTACATACAGTTATACACATTCAGTTTCATATATACCAAAACAGGAAGTGTGACATGTTCCTGGCCTATTTTAAGAAAATGGAAAGTAAAATGCTGGTATTTAGTGATTCCCCTAAACACAATGAACCTATAAAAAAACTTGTTGACATGTCATCACTGACTGTAACTGACATCAACATAACACACCAAAGAGATATAAATCAGAAAATGAAAAATAAACAGAAATTGTTAATTTGACCATTAAATTTTAAGTGACCTTTTTTCCCCACTTTTTTTTTTTTTTTAATTTTGCAGCATTGAAGCAATAAGCAAATCGCTTTAACGATATATAATAATGCCAAAACCCAAAATGTGGGTAACAAAACAGTCAGAGAAAAGTGTCTCTAAAGTCAAATGTACAATCCATTAAACATTTTGTTATACAGGACAACACAGACAAAAAGGCAAAACATAAAACCCATAAATATCCAGAGCTTGTGCATTCAAACAGAATACAGCACAATTAATGATGGTCTCTAATAGCAGATTCGTCCATGCTGCTGAAGTCTAGACTTCACCAATGAGGTTCTTCCAGGTTTGCTACTTTGCTGTCTGGCTACACAACAGATTAAAACCTGAGCCCTGAATTTTTCACACACTGGTAACTGTGGTAACTTGATTTAACTGTTGACAAATTGACTTAAATCCATTTTTTCAATTAACTGAAACTAGCTTAAAATGTATTCAGAGCTATTTTTGGAGCGACAGGTCCTGAAGCTGAAATCAGCAAAAGTCCTGTCTTATTGAAAATGTAGTTAGAGGCCTTTTTATTTTACATCTGTGAAATCATTTTCAAGCATAACTGACCTGGTCAAGTGTTTGAATGATAACTTAAGCTAATTTTATTTTACAATCTTCACACAAAGTAGCTAGTTTTTGTATGTATATACTGTATGTACAGTATGTATGACAAATACATACAGATAAATACTTCAGTAACCACATAACCATCAATATGTATTGCAAATTGGAAGTGTAGTTGTTCAAGGTAAAAAATGATGTACAAATCAACCCTCCACCTGCATTTAAACAATTAAACTAGCTGGATGGTGAATAACAAGATAATTTAAGCCTAATAACATTATATGTACAAAGAACAGGGCTCAGTCAAATGTTGCAACGTGCCAGAACAACAACACACAGTGAATGTTGATCTGACAAAGTTACACAGTGTTTAAAATTACTCTTACACAGGCTTTATGTGCATTGAGAATTCAGCCTTATTATAGAAATGAAATGCTGCCCACAAAAGGCAATACAGGCAAATCAGTTTTCCTTTAGCTGGTAACTGATTACTTAATTTATATGATCAGGAATACATCTGTAATCAAAGTCATAATTAATGGTCCTCCTCTACGTAGATCAACAGCCACAGAGATGAGAATGATGCCTGGTCATCCTGCGAGGCTACAGCTCCTCTTCAGAGGTTTCTTGTGCTTTTACATCTCTGTGGAATTTGGCTCGATTTACAGGAGCTTCTGTTTGTCCTGTGCGAATACAATTTTATATTGCTGAGTTGCTAAAACTTAATATTTATGCAGAGAGGGAGAAGTCTTTATGTGTGAATATAGGAAACCTGGTTACAGGAGATGGGAGATACTTCAAATTACTGTGATAATTCCCCTCTGTTCTCTTTCTCCCTTTGCTCTGACCCCTTAAAACAGTGTAGCCTTTCCTTGTTTGACTTACTTCCTCAAGCTGTGCCTGTGGACAAAAAAAAAATCAAATGATCACTTCAAGTTTGCCGTGAACATATTTAGGAAAATATGTGAATGATTACACTGCTTTTAATAATACCGAAATACTTCCTGTATGCGTAAGCTCCAAAAATCTTAAAGACAGCTACACGACTACTTACCCTCTTCTCCATCAGTAAGGACTAGTGCCTGGAGAATATCTGAAAGGGAGACGATTCCCTTCACAACATCCTGCTCGTCCACCACCACCAGCCTGTGCACCTGAAGCACACACAGGAGGACCATCAATGTTACTTTAACCTCTGCAAAATAGTATTTCTACCATGGCCAGAAGAATGTGTAGAGAAATCGATACATGACAACGTAACTAAACACACGCAGCAGCATTGACTTTTTGACTTCAATAAGTTATCAATGAGTTTCTATTAAACACAAAATTGGAGAGAAGATGGTTGCAGCCTTAGCTAATTTTCAGCCAGCATTTGATGTGTCCATGTATTCAGGACTTTGATTTAAAAAGAAGAATAAAGTGTGGAGGAACATTTCAGACATTATTTATCATAGGCTATAGTTCATTACAATCTGGACAGTAAACCGGCCACAAGAGATAGCTTCTTGGTGACACATAATGACATCCGACTCTCACCTCGGCCTCCACCAGTCTGTTGATGATGGCCTCCAGGGTCTCGTGCCTGTGGCAGGTCAGCACTCCTTCAAAATACTGAGAGCGGTGCTGCAAGGCTTTGGTCACTGTCAGATCCAGGTTGTTGTACGTCTTCTCTGCTGCCAGGTTCTGTATAAACACAGGCCTCCAGGTTAAAAATGTTTCTTCATCTTATATTGCACATAAAAATGCTTTCACAGAAATGCAGTTTAAATGTTAGCCATGAGATTCAAGTGTCAAAATCCCAGTATAAATAGATCTCTCAAGTAAAGATGGGTAATATGGATAAATCCTCTGTCACACTAGACGTAATTTTATATCCATATATAACAAAAAAATGAAAAATGTCTCATGCTTTATATACTGTATGTTGTCATATCGCCTAACCGTACTCTCACTATTAGAGCTGCAACAATTAGGAAATTATAGGGGCCACCTTCCACTATTTTCTGACATTTTATGGACAAAGTGATTAATTGAGAACATAATCAGCAGATTAATCAATAATAATAAAATAATTGTTAGTTGCAGCCCAACTCGTATTTGCTCATAAGAAAAAAAAACAGGTAAGAATACAGTGAGCAGACACGGACAGATAACAACTTACTATAACATCAAATTTTGAGTATATATCCACCACTCGACCTGCAAGAGAGAGGCAGCAGATCAGCACACAAACACAATTCAAGAGGTCTCTGGTCATTAATGCAAAATCAACAAGGATGTAATTTCAACCAGCCCACATACCTTTGTCGTCCACAACGGGGAGTGCTGACACTCGCTGCTCAACAAAAATACCCAGCGCCGTGTACAGCGGTGTGTCTTTGCGGACCACTGCTATGTTCTTGAATGTTCCGATGTTCAGCTCCTCTAAGGTTTGTCTCAAGAATGAGGGTTTTGGCATCTCTGATATCTGAAAACAATAACAAAAGATTGTGTACATGATTAAACTAGGGAACAGATGTCTTTTTAAAACAGTTTTAAAATATATACTGTTTCCTTAACTGTAGCTAGTAGTCTTTGCTCTGTACTAGACATCTGCAGTGTTACTGTGAGATTCAAACACTGAAAAAACAATGGCAGATAATTTAAAGTATTTAATGTGGTAGTAGTAGTGAGCAGAGAAGCCAAAAAGGGACTTACAAAAAGCTTCAGGAACTTGAGAATCCTCTTGTGCGTGAGAATGTAGAGTGTGTTTCCTGTCAGGGGATCGATTACAGGCAATCTGTGGATCTTGTTCTTCAGCAGAGATGATACCGCATCATACAAACTGTGACACAGAGAAGTTAAGAGTGGACCAAGTTATTTTGGACATGGCATGTTGTGAGATAAGATAGCTGAACAAGAGAGACATTAAGAGATAGTTACTAATGTTAGTTTGTCAGCTGTTGGTACCTTGGCAAGAAAAGTTAAGTGTAGCATTCACACAATAAATATTGTGAATATAAACAAAACTTCAAATCGCCCAGCAAATGTATTTAGACGGCAAAAGGTTTGGAACTGAAATACTGACATTTTGATAACTTCATTAAGTGATTAATACGTTTCTATCAATCACAAAATTGTAGAAAAGCTGCTTGTATCCATAGCTAATTTTCAGATAGCGGTTTGATGTCTGCCTCTATTTACAGAGACTCTGGTCAAAAGAACATTCCTGAATGTTAATACATATAAGCATACAGCATTCGTACTTCCTCATTGACATCTGTTGGGAATAGACCAACTTTAAAGAGTTACTAGACCATCAGATGCCCCCTAGTTGTATTCCCCAGCATTAAAAAAAAACAAAACTTACCTTGCATTGGGAGATATGCTAACCAAGGGCTTGAAAGAGTCTTGAAGATACAGCTCTGTTATAAACAAAAACAAACAATATAGACCTTCAAGATAACCAGAATAAATGACAAGACATACATTACAAATTCATTAAACATTCTCACCTCTCCATGTTTCAATTTTGTGTTCTTCCAACTCATATATCTGAACCTGAAATATTACAAGGAGAAAAACGGTTGACATCTTAAAGAGGAACTAAGAAAGAAACCAAGCTCTTGATAGACAAGGAGCAAGGGCACATTTTGCAATGTATTAGTTAAAACACTACCTATGACAAAATAAGCCTGCAGTTCAATTTTGAGATTTAATATGTTCCATCTAATCTTACAATTCAAGGACTACAACCATTTGGTGTCCACCATCTTACCAATGGAGATTTGTAGTAGCGATGAAGGATGTTAATAAAGTCTGTGATGGTTAGCATACCTGTGGAAATGCATGAGGAGCATCAAGTCAGTCCTTTATTTAATGTTGTCTTACACAGAGTGAAAATGTGACAACTGAAAATTACCCTTACCAACAAAGCACTGCTTCTTGCTGTCCCACAGAGGCGCTGCTCTTACCCCATTAGAAACAAGAGCAAAAAATGCCTTCTTGACCTGTAAAATGAATTACACCAAAGGTTTCAGTGTAAATGAGCTAATGAGAGATTCAAGAGATCCAGTGTTTTAAGATTTAAAGCTTTAGTTTACCTGAAGTGATGTATCAAACACAACCAATTTGGAGCTGGTAGGTACGAGGTCATAACACCGGTGGGACTTCATAAACCGGGTGTACACATTGTGCTCTGGGTCTGAAGGAATGAGAGATACTATTGAGGACACTTGTTTGCTGTTTTTCAGTTTGGTCTCATGAGATTTAAATCAGTCCTTTACCCTCTATGACTGGGTCCTTTTTGCCCTCAAGATCATCAATAGTTACTGGAATCTGAAATAGATAAAAGATAAAGGTCATTAAAATTGAGTTTGTCTAGGCGATCTCCAAAATAAGTGAATGTTTGTTTTACAAAAGCCTGCATAACATGGCTAAATAATCCCCAGCCTAGCTAATATATTGATGCCATAAAGGTTATGGACAGAAGCACTGGATTGGCCCACAAATGCTTAGGATTAGCGGTTAGGTATAACCATTTACATGGTTATGTTTATGTATGATGCTGATATAATGTTAACTGTTATATTTAGGTTAAGAATGTGTTAGCTATGCATGCATGCTAAAGGCGGATTTAACGTTACATTTATCGAGTTGTTGCAAAGTGACCCTAGTGACACATTCATCAAAGTGTCACTAACAGGTGCACTGCTTTATTACCCAGGACATCCATATATGACACACAAAATACTTTTTGCGTTGTTGATCATGACTTCAATTGTGGGATTTAACTGTATACACTGCGGTCAGCTAGTTAAACGTCAGAGCTTTAGCTAAGCACAGCTGTTTGCTTGAGTAAACGTTGTAATAAACAGCCAAGCTATAGTTGTATCCGCTGTTATAACTGGTTAATTTGACACCGAGTTACTGTTATAATTTAACGAAGCCTGGTTAGCAAACTGACAAGTGTCGTCGCTGTTGAAGTTATGTGCAAACTTTGAACACAATCACAAGTAACGTTAGCGAAGCATTAGCATTAAGCTAGCTAGCGTCACAGTGTGTTGACGTTAACGAGTCAGCCGAGGTGACTTTCCACTTCAACTCTGGCTTTTACGTCAGATACCCTTGTGAGACATTATGTGGCATACTGTCTTGTTTAAGTGATGATTGCACACTGATACTGGGGCTGAAACCATAATCACATTCGCCATGGGCAAAAATATGCCTTCCCGATGGTTGACTACTAACAAGTGAGTTTGCCTACTCTACTACGCTGCCAAGAATGAGCTAGTTAGCTGCTACCGTTAGCATGCTTGAAAAGTCACGTTAGTGAAACTAAGCTATGTGAAGGAGGTTTATTAGAAAGCTAACAATCTACACAAGCTAAAGTTAGCTACATTACTTACACACTCCATATTCAATCCGCCGTATCGCCTCCCTGTAGCGGTTCGTTACAATTGGCAGGATCCTCCAAAACCACACAGGTCTTCCGCTACAACTTGCAATGAACTTCAATGGCTGTGCAATCGTTACCGTAGTACATGTAGTATTACCGCACCACAATCTCAGGTCAAATGAGTAACAGATTTATTTATATACAAAACTGTTTACAGCAAGATTTCTGAATTAACATGGACCCACAAGGGGATACTGGTGTTCAGGTGCACAACACCATCTGCACCATGGTATCAAGTCAACAGAAGGAAGAAAGAAAAAAAAAACCTTTAAGAGCACCTTGAGTCATGAAGGGAAGCAGATGAGGGAGTTTGAACAACTGTAAGGCACAAGACACAGCATCACCAGCTTCTCTTCAACCACCATCAATCAACTACTTACTCAGCAAAGCACTTGATAAAAAGTTACAATTACCCACTACAGGTACAACATGATGATTATGGGGGAAAAAATCCACATTGTGTCATGTTTTCGTAAGGCTATAGGATCTAAGAAAAACAAGTCATTAAGGATCTCAAGCATCTGACAGTGATCATGCAATTACACAATATGAATTAAATGGACTGCATACCATCTGGGCTTGGTTTCATCAAGCCTGCATGAATCATCAAATCAAAAACCTTGAGCTCAAAAATTACTATGCTAAATCTGTGGCCTTCAGCCAATTAAATAGTCTTACGCAGTGTTAAAATGCAATAAAAATTGCAACTCAACAATGTTCATAATTATAATGCACTTATAACCATACTTACTACTTAGGATATTGAACAAAGAGCAAACCTGCACCACTCAAGATATAACCAATAGTAATTAAACCAATTTATAAGATTCTATTTAAATTGTATAAAAAGGCCATAACTGGTAAATACCAAAGATCTATTCATATCTATACTAAATGTCTCTGAGGGTTGTCCATAAGATAACATCTTTATTAGTCAATAAGGAGAAATTAAACTGTAGAAACAATGGAAGAGGACTAATCTGCTCAGCAGAAGAGCTTAAATGGTGAGTTGTTAGATATACAAATAGATCATCATTGGAAAAGGGTACCTGAAGAGGAGTTGATAAAAAATACAGTGAGATTTCTTATGTGAAATCTCATTACAGGGTGTTCAAGGAAATCCACCACTTGTGAGAAATACTGACATTTTAACACCACATTTAAAGCAATGTGTACTGTGACTCTCCATCACCGTCAAAAAAGATCTACTGAAATAATACCAGTCCTTTAAAAGGTTATTAACAAGCCCTCACTGTACATTAACTCAACTACTCCAAGAGTTATGAGACAATAACCAATAATGTCTCAAACATCAGATTAACAAGTGGTTATTACAATAATACGTTCATGAAAAAATTGATGCAATTGATTGGGACCAATATGTTTGGCAATATTATTTTGTTTTCTGAGCATTTGGTTGAACTCAATGTCAAGATTTTGCCCAGTCATAGATTACATTTCAATAT
Organism: Macquaria ambigua; assembly: GCA_008360985.2. NCBI lineage: Eukaryota > Metazoa > Chordata > Actinopteri > Centrarchiformes > Percichthyidae > Macquaria > Macquaria ambigua. Next base: position 52,334 of record VMKM01002404.1, read on the forward strand.
TTAAAGAAAGTATTCACTGATGGTGCTTCTTTTTCTAAAACAAAGATTAATCTTGGTCTTAGAAACTTCTCCCTGTGGTTACAATTAGTGGGATAGTTTATCAACTGTCTGGACAGTTGCCTTGCTATGTAAATCAATCTGATATCACAATGGAGCAGAAACGTTCCACTGCAGTGTCTTGGTGTCGGTGAGGTCACGATTGGCAAGCTGGTGAAGTTGTGCCTCCTGTCTTCAGCAAATAAGCTTACTGATGTCCTGGATACACTTTTACATCACAGCGCACTTCTTCTCCTCTGGGGGTGCATTCCCATCAGCTTTCTCCATCTCCAAAATAATTCGCTTGAAAACCTCCACAGCAGTCTGCATTGCAAGAATACGGTCAGATCTGTGTCAGAAATAATATGTGTATTACACCGATGAGTTGGTATTCAAAGAGACATCTATCATTACCTCGTTCTCCTTGGCTGAGGACTCCATGAATGCAGCACCCCAGGAATCAGCAAGTTTTTTTCCCTCCTCTGGCTTGATAACCCTGGGACAAATTAAATGGAAACTTCACTTAATGAAAACAGAAAACTCCTTTTGTATTGCATGCATACACTGACTAAGAGCACTCTTTCTAAGGATTGTTAGAGTGGGCGGTGACAGAAACGGTTGAGAGAGAGAGACAAATATGTGGTACTTTTTTTAAGGAGAAGGCTGCCAATATTCTATATTTCTGTTATCGTCAACAAATTCAATGAAAAGACCAAAACCAACAATGTGTTAGTCCATCTCTTAATACTTTCTGACTTCCCCAGCCTGTCTGTGGCTCTCAGCCCCAAGCCCATACATTCCTGATGAAGATGTTAATCTTTAAAAACATATATAAACTTAGTTTAATTTTTTTTTTTAAAAGCAAAATAATTTCATAAAACAGCTGGCACTGTAGTTTTTAGCAAATGTTCCTCAAACAGGAGTAAATGCTTCATTTGTTGGGGACTATTTTGAGCCGCATGTTAGGTGCTCTAGTGAGTGTTTTCAATAGTTTTTGGACAGGCAGCACTTGTTAATAGGATCAATTAATTACTGGCTTTGCTCTTTTCATGGGATTTGTTGACACCAAGAAAAATACATCACAACACTTGCCATTAAAATGTCTTTAACGTTGAATTATACTGATTGTTAATGCACATTTTAAATCTGACAGCATTATCAGTGTTATGTTTATCTGACAGTAACAGTTTATATTCTCAAGACTTTCAATAATCTTGATTACCTTTCCATGTGGAGATCTTTTTTGTTCCCTACAAGAACAGTTGGGACCCTAAAAAGAAAATATTCTGGTTGGGAAAAAAAAGTCACTTGGGAAAAAAAAAAAAAAAAAGTTTTGGAAGCAATGAATTTTAAAGATCAAACTAAACTTACTGAATCTTCCCAACCATGTCTAGCAGCTTGTCATGTAGAACCTGCACAACTTCAAAACTGAACAGAGACAGACATCAAAGTACTTTCAGATACTGATCTGAGTAGTCAGTATGTACCTCTAACCTGTATGTTACTTAGTACTAACTTACTATTATAATACACTGCCAGTTCAAAGAACCATATACTTTGGCATATTTGGTTAAAGCAATGGGCAAACAGGCACCCAATGGAGTTGAATACAACACCACCAAAAACTACAGCCTTAACAATTACCATCGAGTTGATTCAACCCCTCTGATACAGTAACAAAAATGAAAAATTATAATCCTAGTTATATGGCAATTATATGACATTAGATGACACTGTTGGTATAACAGTGAATTCAACCCTTGTAAATCTTTGTGTTTTAGGAATAATGAATTATGAACAGGAATGTCTATATGTTAAAACACAATGCTAGCATCAATTCTAAGACACAAGTGTTGTCTACCTAATATAGTGTTTTAAGACTTTTAACAGTGTATGCCTCATTATTCATACAGATATGGAAACACAACCATCCACTCACCTTTTCATGGAAGTCACTGAATAGACAAGGACATACCCATGGATGTCCATTGAGTGGGATTGGTGAAAAATTGAGTACTCATCCTACAGACAGAGGATAGGTATTATAATCTTCATTGAGTATGACTGTTACCAAACACAACGCATTATTAAATGGAGTCTGACATGCAAAACTATAGCTTCTAGAAAAACTGGCACTTTCAGTTAAATGTCTTGTCTGACATCTGAGCATGTCATAATACCAGCAACGCCTGAGGTTAAATATTAGGATTCTGATACATAACAGATCAGAAGTGTGATTTAAAACCAAGAGTTCAGTGCTTGTGTCAGATATGGTGGTAGATGAACAACTTACTTGTCCAGCTGTATCAACCAGCTGAAGATTGAAGTCTTGACCATTCACGCTGACCATTTTGTTAAAGGCTAGGGAGAGGGATGAACTAGTTTTAGAAAACATTTCTTTACATTAAGCCAAATCCATGGTGACTTTCTTTGCTCCAATATCTTACAAACAATGTAATAATGAAACATACTGTTTTCGATGGTGGGGTCATAGGAGTCAACAAACTGTCCTTCCACAAACTGTATTGTAAGAGATGACTTTCCTGTGCAGGGCAAAGAAACACAACACAATTGTTTTACTACCATTTTAATACAACGTTAAATCTATCTCATTTTTTATAACAATCCCCTACATTACAATACATAACTGCAACATACACAAATACTGTGTCAGTGTAATGGCTTATCGATGGCTTTAAGCCTTTACATGAAAGCCTACACAGGACAAACACATTACATTATCAGTTGCGAGTGTTACACCAAATTCTGTGACCCATTAAATGATGTGACCTGATCAGGAATGTCAGCTATATTGCTGTGGTAATTGTTTTATCATACTAAATAACATACTTTATTTTCATAGCTATGACCAAAGATGGTGCCTCTGTAGTATTCAGATCATAAACTTTGATAGCTGTGATTTTGGTGTACTGAAATCTGTGACCTGTCACATTCTGTGATGCTAGAGGATCAACTAGATGTCACAGACCAAATGATCGACATATATAAACAGGTAAAGCGATTGTGCTCTTCAGATAGACCTATACATTACAGTTTCTGCTACTACAGCTATTAAAATGTGTGATCCTCTGTGTATCCATGGGGTCATTTTTTTCTTTACAGCTATTAAAATGTGTGACCTTGTGTAAAAAGTATAAAACGTTTGCAGTGGCAATACAGCTGCAGGTTTTCTGTTTTTAATACAACTGGGTCACAGAACCTGATTAGTCAACACCGGACACAGAAAAACATTTTAGACTATAAACGAGTGGTATTAACTTGGTAGGAGGTCGAATATAGTTACAGGCTGACTCCCTTAAATTATGGACATTGCATACTTGTTATGTTTGCCGTGTTAGCCTAAAAGTTTCGACACACACCACTTGGCTCTATACCAGGATGTCACCGGCTGAGCTAACTTTATTTTCACAGAACTCGTTACAACTAGTAACAAATGGCTACAGCTATGCAATAAGATAATGCAGATTTTAGTGTATTTTAATAATCAACTTCTCTGCAAACACACGTAACACAAAGAAACATGAACAAAAGGTAATCTAGCGTTATTGGTGTGAGACGGATACACTGAAGAGGAAAACAAAGCCAGGACGTTAGCCTGTTAGCCAGCTAGCTGAATAACATTAGCTGTGCACGAGCTCGCGTGCTATACTCACCTACAGACCTGTAACCTATAACAGCAATCTTTCGATGTTTTGGTTGAGGCATTGTAGTGAAACGGTGTTCAATAGATTTTTGATAATGTAACGTTAGTACGCCACCTAGTTTTACTATCTAAACAAACTTTTATCGCCACATTCGTCTCACATCACGTGACAACAACAAACTTTTCGGGGCTGCCGCTCGAGCTCTCTGCTGGGCCTCGAGCTGGGAGTTCAGAGTTTAAATACAGCAAATACAACTTGTACTTATCTCAAAAATTGGTCTATTTCTGTATCTGATATCGATCGATAGTTTGAAGTGATTGCAATTTTCGTTTCAACGGAAACTGGAAAAGAAAAAACGCCTGTTAAACGCGATTACGATTTGCAAGTCAAACTGACGGAAACTGTCATTGTGTAAGCACACCGTCGTAAAACCAGCGAATACGTCAGAACTGACATGGACGACGTGCATTCTGGCTAATTTGTACAGTAGAGGTCACTTTTGTGCGTCCCAGCCGTGGATGTATTACATGTGTATCTCACCTTTTAGTTATCTTTCTTATTACTTTCTGCCCCTCTCTCACTGTCTTGTTCTTAGACACATATGCTTAAAATTAGGTACCCTAATAAAACGAGTCTAGACTTTGAACTATATGTTGTTTTTTCAAGAACTAAAAGAATAAAAATGAATCAGTGAATTAAACTCTCCAGCAATGTTCAAACTGGTCACATAGCACATTACAAATTGGACAATGATATGTCCTCATTAAATACATCCAAGAGTTATGCTAATGATTATCACTAGCAAAAAAGCCTCAGGTGGTAAAGACATTATGCACATATCTGGTAACTGCTACTGGTTAAGCTGGGAATATGCATTCAAACAGACATTCATTCATACATACATTCACCAACATCTAGTTGAATCATCTAGTGAAATAAAAAGTATATAGCTTAAGACACTAAATGCTTTTATGCCCACCCATACACTCCACTTGATCCTCTGAGCCTGACCCCTCATACTTCACCTTAAATCAGTGAACATAATCTAGTGTTCTTTGGAAACATAAACATATAATGTGGTGGACATATTTTTTAAACAGGCAACAGTGAGCATAAATTAATATTACATTTTATTGTTATGAGATTTGTGATGGCAAGTCTGTGTTGAAGGCACCACCAGCATGCAGGGGCATTCACCCCAGTGCTAGCAACTACACTGCTGGCACTAACATTTTAAAACTCTGGGTTTGGAACTTCAATACAATACCGATCAAAATACTACAGAGTATTGAACACTGTTTGCTTACTTATTGTTTGATCAGATATTGCCTGACTTAACTAATAATGTAGCAAATTTATAGGCAAATGTTTTGTAAGGCTGACTTGTTAAGATAAAATAAAACTCATGCATTTCGAAAGTTTGGCTCATTTATAACAAAAAAAAGGGGGTTGTGTTGAAAAAAATTATATTTCGTGGTTTGTGGGCTCGAAAAATATATCTTTTTGGTATGCTTTATTTGGTACTGAAATTCAGGTTGTATTGGATACCAAGCCCTACTTTTAACTAAACACAGTCTTTGGATGGGACAGGTAAGGGTCGCTGTTGAGTTCCTTTTGGTGCTATGCAAAGACTCTTTTGGCACCTCCTGGATCCCAGCAGACAATGTACTAGAAGGGCAACATGTTTTTTCCCCTTTTGAGACAATGTTGTGCACTGTCCAGATATTGGGAAATGTTATTAGAAGCCTGCAGCGTTCAGACAGTGAAGCATCACAATGACAGATAAGTTGTGGTTCAACAGAAATTAGCCAACACCAACAAGTTGTATGTGTACAACCTACAGTAATTTATCTGGTATTTGTTTATTAAAAATATTTGAAACTGCTTCCATGTGGTGCCACTAGAAACAAATGATGTCTACTGCATCTTTAAAGTACAGATTGAGACCCAGAGCCAGCCCTACCCACCAAGCGATATAAGCAGTTGCTTAGGGCCCCCTCTCTGGGGGCCCCCTAGAAAAGTTTTTTTTTCAAATGAACATGAGACAATAATGAAATAAAAATTGAACCTCCTAAACAAAAACTGACAACATTTTGTCCCATCTTTCAATCAATCAATCAATCAATCAATCAATCAGTCAATCACTTTATTTGTCCCCCAGTGGGGCAACACATGAAGCGCAAGACATACAGACACAACACCAAGACCGCGGATAAATTATACAATTTGTTAATAAGTTAATGAGAAAAACAATTAATTAATAGAAAATAAGTTAAAACAACATCTACCTTTTCCTCCTGGAGTTTAGGAGGGAGATGGGAGAGGGTATAAAAGAGTGTTTAAATCTGTTAGTATTAGCTAAGGGGAGTCTGAGGAGGGAACCAGATGGCATACGCTGAAACTGTTGATGTAGAGGGTGGGAACAATCTGACAGTATGGATTCTGCTTTCTTATGTACCTGTTTGTTATAAAGATCATGCAGAGATTCCAGTGCAGTGCCTGTTATTTTGCAGCAGACATTTACCACCTTATTTAATAAGTTTTTCTGTTTGACCTTGAGAGATTGAAACCAGCAGATAAGTGAGAACATAAGAACAGACTAAAACATTGTCATCAAGGTCCTGTCAACCTGGAATTTTGACAGTTTCCTGAGACAGAAAAGACACTGCTGGCTTTTCTTGTACACCATGTCAGTATTTATCTCAAATGACAGTTTGTTGTCTAGTATGGTTCCCAAATATTTGTATGATTCTACTATTTCTATATTCTGGCAATCAATAACTATACTGTCAGGAGAGGGGTGGGAACGTCTAAAATCAATTAACATGGTCTTAGTTTTTGACACATTTAATTCTAAAAATGATTCGTAACACCAGTTTAAAAAGAAATCAACAATAGGACCATGAGAAGTTCCCTCGTTGTTAAGCAGGCTACCTATGACTGTATCATCAGCAAACTTTAGAATGTGATGGTTTTCATACATGTTACAGCAGTCATTTGTGTACAATATGAACAATAGAAGAGAGAGGATGCATCCTTGGGGGGAGCCAGTGGATGTTACAGACAGCTCAGAAAAATTACAATTTACTTTTACTCTTTGTGACCTACAGGTGAGGAAATCTAAAATCCAGCCAGCAATACCACTATCCAGACCAAACTTGTCTGTGAGCTTTTGAACCAGCAGATGTGGCTGTATGGTATTGAAGGCTGATGAAAAGTCCACAAACATGAACATGAAAATCTATATGCAAGTTGCAGTGGATCTTGATCTTTACCAACAAATAGTGACAAAACAATAAGCTCAGAGACGGGCAAAATAGAAAATGTAGTTAGGCTAAGTAAGTTATTTACTGAACCCTACGAGACAAGCACTCCCAAGATTTTGTGGTTAAAAAAATTACATTTTGCAGTTGTGTTAGATATGATAGGTTAAACAAAATTAATGAAAAAGACAAGAAAAAGGAAAGCAAACACAAACTGGAATAAGTATCTTCCCAAGCTATTGTTTGCATCATATCTTTTTGGTCGTGTCATATCCTTTCTACATTCGGACATTTTACACATGAGGACAGGTGAGATTCAGCCCTTTCCAATGAGAACATTACACCAAAATATGCATCAAACTTTAACCAGATCAAGCAAACTGCCCTGAGAAGGACCACTCATAGGGTTAGAGGGTAATAGACAAATACTGTATTTACTGTAGTCTATTTAAAGATAGTGTTGCTGCTAATAGGTCCCACTTTACATGCTTATTTGTACATTATGTGTGCTTAAACTAATATTTACAATACACAAGTTGGTTCAGTGCCATGTGAAGTGGCAACACGTTACAATGAGGGGGGGTCCCAAACCCAATCCTGCTCAGGGTGCAAAAAAGTCTAGGGCTGGCACTGTTGAGACCTGTCTGTATTAATAACTGTAAGAAGACAGCTGCACACATCTTTGAAAAACACTACTAAGTCTATTCGTGTTAGTGATGTTTGTTTGTGTGAGCGTTTTGAATAAATTAACTAAATGTTGATGTTAATTCATAGTTTTTTATGCAGATCCTAGTTCATGTAAACCTACTAGCTACTGGTGGTTGATAGGCAGCTACATTTGGGATCTAACCGGAAATTGATTGGAACTGGAGGTAAACGCTGCCGGGAGATGCTGCCGTCATAAACAGGCAGATGAAAATACAGAATAACCTCACTGAAACGGCCCTGACAGGGACAGGTAATGGAACTGTTACTGTGAGAACCGGGAAACTTTAAAAGTACTTTTGTAGTTGAATGTCCCCGCTGAGTTGTGTTGTAAAATTCAGCTTCAAGGCTTCAGGGAGAGCAAGCTAGCTAGCTAACCACTAGCTGGCTAGCCATAGCATTTGGGAGGCGGTGGGTGCCATAGCAACCGTTTAGGAAACATTGACCGTGGTGGCTAGCTAGCTAAGATAGTTCAGGCTAACGTTGGTTTGTTATGCTACAAGACGTCGTAGAGACTTGAATGTCCAATTTAGCGCTAGTCAGCCAAGTAACGTTAATGTAACAAGTCAGCATTATCTACCTTGTGTCATCGCCTATATTAATTAGCTGTAACTTTGCTCCATGTTTTAGTAAGCTATCCAGGATGACAAAGTGTTGTAACGTTGTAGTGTTGAGTTTAGCTAACTTGGCTAACGGTAATTTCCATCACATGCAGTAAGCTAACGTTAGCCACCAAGGCCGACCCGTAAACCTAGATTACCTCAACGCCACTGTTATGTAATTGTCAAAGTAAACGCTAGCTTTCTCTATTACGATCTGGATTTCAGACTGATTAGTCTCAGATGAGCCTAACGTTAGATTAGTTTAATATTAGCTTACTTAATCAATGTTGTCATGTGTCAGCCTAATTGTAACTGAGTCAATCAGCTGAACTGTGGCTGCTAAGGTTAGAGTTGGCTAACTTAGCTGCTAGTTAACTATTTTCTGGTACGATTAATTAACCTACATCAGTTAATCTTCAGCGCATGTATTGTTAGCGCTAGGAGCTAATGTTACAGTTGTGTGTCTGTGCAGTTTCACCATGTGTGGCCTTACTTAAAATCCTCCGACAAGTTATCGGTAGTTAGCTGACATTCACGCTAACTTTGGGTTTTTTTAAGTGTCTGATATCATAACGTGTGAATTAGGTCTTACACAATGCCAATTTAACTTGACGTGCATCCGCTGTTTTCTTTTCGTAATGTGTTGTCTAATAGGACCTCTGCCTTTAGCAACTGTATGTTTTCCTTGTTATATTAATGGGGGTTGCAGTTAGGAGGTTGTACATCACACGGTTGAGGTGTGATTATGTTTAGTTATGTTTGAGTGAACTGATGCCTGAGTGAATATGTGAAAGAGATAATTCAGTTTGAACTTAATCCCTGACATAACTGTCATTTCAGTATTCAGCTTGAACTAGTATGGATGTTGATGACTGCAATGGCCGGTCTTACATATCAGGTATGTTTATTTCATCACAGATATACTTACCTTCAAAGGTTGGCATGTTGTTCAAATGACAGATCTTGCTTTTGTTTCTGTTTTTGGTTGCAGCTAGTGGAGACTCTTCAATGGAAAGAGAGTTTTCTGGGGCCCTTGGAGGTCCAACAGTGAGCACCCCAAACAGCAAGGAGACCTCTCCTAGTCGCTCCCTCAGTGGTCAGTGAGAAAATAAGTGGGAATCCCACAAAACAGACAAAATCTTAATAATTAAAATCACAAGTCAGTTCTTTAGTAGTTCCCAATATATAATGGGACATATCACAGTGATATGTAATCTTGCTGTGATATTATTATTATAATATTTTATTATTCAGATTTACATGTAGTTACTCATCACATAAGTAATGACATGTAAACCTATGCTCACTCTGTTGTCTCTTAAGTCTGGAAACGCGCTAATTTAAGGCCTTCTTTATGTTTGCTCTTGTGCCTCTGTAGCCAACTCCATTAAAGTGGAGCTGTACAGTGATGAAGACCCAGGTCGGAGTACTGAAGATGAAAGAGGGGAGCGGGTAGAGGAAGGAGGTCAAGAGCAGGGATCTGAGGCTGTCGGAGGCTACAGGGAGCCCACCAACTCTGAAACCATGCCAACTGGAGCCACCAGAATGCCAAATGGAAAGCTCAAGTGTGACATCTGTGGAATGATCTGCATTGGGCCTAATGTTCTCATGGTGCACAAACGCAGCCATACAGGTGACTGATCAGTTTAGTTTAGATCTCTGTGAGAAAGCATACTTTGAGTTTGCTTAAGAGATTAGGTTAGATACAGAACATATCTTTGATTTTGACATGTCATTGGAATGGACATTTTGATAATCATACACATCTTTTTTCTGTTGTGTGCCATTGTACTGAAAAAAAAGTGAATTATGCAGAGTTTAACCCTATCTCGCCACTGAATGGCAGAAAAAAGCTGCTCTGATGATGGATCATATTTTGAATGTCCTGGTGTACTTGCAATTGAATATGCAGATGAACTTGGGTGCAAGGACAAGAAGATCTTCTTTTATGTGGGGCTTGTTGGTACAAATGTTTCAAGTCAAATTCACCAAACCCTACAAACTTAAATCGCCTATTTCAGCCTGATGAACGGCACCTGTTCATGAGGAGGTGCGAATGAAGAGGGAGTGGTTTACATGAAGTTAGATGCTAAAAAAACGTCTTTCTAAAGCAAAGGGGTGCATGACTAATATGAGAGGCGGTCAAGGGGTCATGGAGATATTTTAGACGAGAGAAAACAGTATTAGCCTACAGAAGGTTATGGTACACTGTCACGTACAACAGAGGATGATCATGGACAGTTACCTGCATATAGAGCCTGAGTCAGATGTCGAAGTGATATCATTTTCCTGACAACAGTCGAAATGAATAAGTTGTTATGCCGAAATATGCCAATAAATCATAAAATCTAAAAAACTTTTTAGAAAATTGGCAAGCCATGATGATGATATGGTGAACACAATATCAATTTTGTCTTCGTTATATATTTTATTTTAGTTAATTTTGCTAACATATTTAAACTCCAAATTCATTCAGATTAAGGCATTATGGTTCAGGTCAAATAAGTGTTTTATCCCCTGTGAAGAGAGTCTGTACATGACTCCTACTGGACCACTTGGGAAATGTATTCCTACATAAGAGAAAATTCTTAGTACAAGAAAATGGATGAATGCAGTCGTATGTGTCACTAAAGAACAAATCTGTTTGTAAGAGTGATTCTTGCATGAGGCTTAATGTGCCAGCGACTATAGCTGTAGTTAAAGAAGTTGGGTTGACAGGTCTGATCTATCCCCAGGTGAGCGACCATTCCAGTGCAATCAGTGTGGCGCCTCCTTCACTCAAAAGGGAAACCTGCTCCGCCACATCAAGCTGCACTCAGGGGAGAAGCCCTTTAAATGTCCCTTCTGCAGCTATGCCTGTCGAAGACGAGATGCGCTTACTGGCCACCTTCGCACTCATGCTGGTAGGACAGATTCAAGCCTGATTCAGTTATTTTTTATTCTTATGATCGTGTATAATGACAAAAATAATGCTATCATCCCACTTTGTCCCCAGTGTCCTCTCCAACTGTAGGGAAGCCGTATAAGTGCAGTTATTGTGGCCGTAGTTACAAGCAGCAGAGCACCCTGGAGGAGCACCGTGAGCGCTGCCACAGCTACTTACAGAGTCTGGAGTCACAGCAGCCATCCAGTGCACAGAATCAAGGTACGGTTATATGGCATTCATGGAGATGACATGTCAGAAGTAAACAGAAAAGTAAACATTTTCTCAGATAGGACAGTGACCTAAATCACAATATTGTGTTGTAAATATCAATTTCCTAAGGGACTGTAGTAGCGTCTAATGTAGAGATGTAGTGTAATGTACACTACCCACTTAGTTTCTTTTCTGTCCAAATGTTGGTTTATATTCTAATGAAAACCAGCATACAACCTAAACATTTGGGGTAAATGCTGTCTAAGTAATAAGAAAACCCCCCAAATAACTTTTGTACTCTGTGCAGGGGAGGAGATGAGAGAGCTAGAGTTTATACCTGACTCTCTCCTGCAACCCTCCTCAGACAAGATGGCATTTATCGATCGGCTCGCCAACAGCATCACCAAACGCAAGAGATCCACACCACAAAAATTTGTAGGTGAGCATTTGGTCTCAGTGTGGACAGGTTGAGGACCCTGTGAAAGCAGCAGCAATTGCTTGAATTGGATACCTCATGCAATAGTACTGATCTTTTGTGCTAGTGATGTGACCACCGGCTTTCACAATGTTATGTGTCCAAGCTGTATGATTTGTCGTAGATTCAAACCAAATGTCAAAGTGAATCAGGAACTTCTGTGCTTTGTTTTGACGTTAACTGACTACAGTTACACGTAGCTAGTGTGGAAGAGGTGTAGTCTATACAACAGTGGATACAGGCTCAGGACATGTGAACAAGTCATAAACCTTATTATATATCATAACTTCCAACCTAATTATGGCATCCAAAATTAATTAAAAAACTTGGCAGGCTGTTCATTTACCTGTGCAAGCTGCCTGCCCATATATTAACATTTTTTTGTTCTTTTTGAAAATTCAGTTTTTACGTCCTCCACAGACTTCCATGGTACAGTCTCATAAGATTGTGTTTCTTTATTGCAGGACAGAAGCACATACGCCTCAACCTTGCAGATGCACCTTATGAGCTCAGCGCTGGTTTGGATAAAGAGAGGGAGTTTCACGCAGGGGACCTTGAAACCCCGCACTTTACTGGTCTGGGAGGAGAATACACCGGTGTAGCAGGTAATGGAGGAGGAGGGGTATCAGACACACTGAGGCCTCTACACCTTCCCACTACTCACCCTTCATGTTTATCAGAACTCAGGCCGATCCACAGCTCCATTCACACCTCCGTCGCTCTAGGCCCGAGGCTGGATTGTACAGGGACTGGAGCTGGGCTGGGAGCTGCAGGTGTAGGGGGGAGGGAGGCAGCAGAGGGTCATGAAGACCTGCCTGCTGGTCGAAGTCACGCACCCTCACCTAGCAATGGTTGCCAGGACTCCACGGACACAGAGAGCATGCCAGATGAGCCATGCAACAGTACTGCTCTGACTCCAACCCTGCACAGTAACAACGGCCATCATCTTCTCCACTCCAACAACCATCACCCAGCGCCTCCTCCCATTTCACACCACAGGAGTCGGGACCGACACAGTCCCAGCCACGCCAAAGACAGGGAGGTGGAAAGAGAGGATGGAGGCCACTCAGCCCTCCCACCTCCTGCCCTCGCGCCAACTCCCAGCTCACCTACAGCGCCCTCCTCCACCTCTAGGGAGGCTTTTCGGGTTGTAGACGGAGAAGGGCGAGCTGTGCGCTCTTTCCGTTGCGAGCACTGCCGTGTGCTTTTCCTGGACCATGTCATGTTTACCATCCACATGGGCTGCCACGGTTTTCGCCAGCCTTTTGAGTGTAACATCTGTGGCCACCGCAGCCAGGACCGCTATGAATTTTCTTCACACATCGTCCGTGGGGAGCACATCCTTGACTGAGGATAAAGGGTGGACAACCTGCTTGACCTAGAGCTATTTTTACACTGAGACACGGACCTGGATTGGTTTGGTCTGCACACGGGCTAAAGGAGACACTGATGACATGAAACTGAATATTTCAAACAGGCACTGGTACAGTTAACATGTACCAGCATGAACGGCAAGCTCGTATGTGTGTTTCTAAAATTATAATAGTGGTCCTTATTATTTTCAATGCACTTTGAACACTGAATCCAATTAAAATGCACTTTCAATTAAATGTATTCTAAAGTAGATGAAGAGCCAATGCAGTTTTTTGTCTGCAGATGTGCCTTGCTCCAAAATTCAGGATTCAAACCTGATGCACAAATTATGGTAGACAAATCTGACTTTTGTCCATAACCTGAAAACTTTCCCTTTTTGTGCACTTTAACAGAACATAAAAAAAGCTTAATGTGAAGTTTATAGGCTCACCTACAATGATATCTGTAGAGGTTGTAATGCCTTGTTGCTAAAAGCACTTATTCAGTGAAATGATTCCCTAACAAACGTTACGTTCTGCAAAGGTTTTTCCAGCTTGGGGTTGATTCTGTACAATAGATTGCTTTTCATAATGAGAAGAAGTGAAGTGCAGACCAAACTCAAAAACCAGGTCCAAGTCATAGATGTGTCTGAGGGGTTGTCCGTGAATTAGAAATGCACTTTTGTTTTTAATGGGGGTGGGGTGGACAGATCTGAGTGTGTGTGTGTGTGTGTGTGTGCGAGTGTGTGTGAGACCCTGTGTTTATTGGAAGTAAATTCGATAAGTAAAGTGGAAAATGAAGGCCTTTGTGTGAATGTCGTGTGGGGCAGAGTATGAAATGTTTTTCTTTTCTATGACTGCTTTTGTTGCACTGATACCTGCCAGAAAACTATGATTATATTAAACTATTTTATGAAATACATTAACGACCTGCACATTTCTCTGAAAATGTGAGAAAAACTGATGGAATGTTTTTCTCACTAGGAAAGGAGTACGAGTATCACTGCCACAATCTTAGAGATTACTGAAGAGGTTAGGGTCTTTATAAGTCTTTAACATTTTCCCTTTCATAACTATGTCAAACTGCAAACAAACCAACACTATTCTATTTATGCTATATTTAAGAATTATTTTGGTGTTAAATCTCATTGTATTGTGCCTTTCTTCGCCCTGATCACACCTTGTTGACCAGACTGAAGGACATGAACTACCGACCATCACGTCTTGAAACAGATCATTGTGATTTTAGAGATCATGAGCTACAAAATAATTTATGTACTTAGGTTGTTTTCCAGACACTAAAGTCTCTGGCTTATAGCTTTGCACAATCTTTATTTTCTCCTATTCAACAAAAGTAGGGTTGATTTTCATTAATGTGTTGGCAAATAACCAATTCTGCTAATTTATCAAAGACTAAATGTGCATGGCATTTGGCACATGCTGCTCTGACATGAATGAGTGCAGTGTGGAGTGGCAGTTTACTACCGTCCTCACGGGTTAAATCCAAAAAGATTGTTTTATTTGAATTTTATTTGAACACATTTCAGTCCGCAGTCGCCAGTCAGTGGTGTGACAGTAGAGTGAAACAGGTGTGTGTTTCAAAATCGTTTTTGTCAGTTGTGATCTGTAATAAATGATCCTGTCTTGGTAATATGGTGCAGAAATGAAATGTATATCAAGAGAAATGTGTCAGTTAGAGGAACACTGTCAGCTCTTGATTCTGTTTATATATATATAGAGAGAGAGAGAGTTGTAGTCGCTCACTGTCCTGCAGGCTAACTTGTTAAGTCTAGATTACAGTGTTAAGTCTAGACATTGATCTCTATGTACTCCATTATAAATAGCCATAAAAGTAAGTTTGGGACAGACTGACTTTTGAATTTTCACAGATCCACTGATATCCAAAAAGGCTGGAAAAGTACAGACAATAGTCAAAATCATCAGCTGACTTGAGCCCATTAACTTTTGTGTAGTGCAGTGCTTATTGAACAAGATTTAATCAAAACTGATATTTTGACATTATTTCATAAAAGTTTAGATTTTTTCTGCATCAAGAAATGTTGCTTTTCATAAGTCTTTTGCAGGCTAAACAGAAACCACGGAACCATTCGAGGCTTTAAATTGATATTTAAGGTCGTTTTAGTGTTGTGAATGGTTCCTTTGTTCTGTCAGATACTGAACTCAATCCTGTATGGAATCTCACATTTTTAAGTAGTGGTCTAGATGTGCAGAAGCTCTGAAATATTGTTTTTATGAAGAGGAATAAAATAAGTACTTTTCATATTATTTTTAGATCACCATGAGTGTGGTTCTGTATAGCACCAAACGATGGTTCCCCCATGGCTGAGCCAAAGAACCACTACTTCCTATACTGTTAAGCACTTTTCCCTATTACAGTGGCAAAATGACAAATTAGTTAAAGTAAATGAATATATTTGTACATACGGTATGAATTAGGAAGAAGCTGCAAGGTAATATTTCTCTTTTTGTTGTTCTGTCAGTAAAACCTTGTAGATATTAAAACAGTCTTTTTTTCCAGGAGTCATCCCCACTTAGTTTTGCAGAAGACATTTAGAAAAGATATTTTGGGGTTTCCCTTTCAAAATAAATATTGTAAATGTTTACCTCAATTTACTTTTGTTTCAAGAATTGTTACACGTTCTTAAGTGGAGCTACATGTGTTTTGACAGATGGAGAAAGTTGGCTTTGGTGCACATTCCTGTATGAGATTTAAAAGAGAAAAGTCGATTGTAGACACAATGCACTGTGGTGAACTTCTCACCAGTATAGAAACGCAGACAAATAGGTGGTTAAAATGTTCTCTTCCAAAGTTGTAGTTCTATTTAATAATCAAATTATCTTGCCTTAATATAAGAATAGGCTGTTGGGACAGGGGTTTGTTGTAAATCTGACGTGTCACAAAATCTGTCACAGAAATGAGGTTTCCTGCAACCTAATCTAGAAAATAGACAGTGTGACTTTAAATGATTCGACACCAAAGTTGTCATTGTAAATCACTGAAATTATGTCAGTTTGCTGACCAATCGATTACATCTTACACCCTACTTCACTGTGTATATTCTGATTTAGGCAACAACGCGTCTACACAAAGGCCCGAGTGGGATTGTTCTCCCGCTGGTGCGAGTCCTATTGTGCCTTTGGCTTGAGGTCTTTTCTGCATTTTTCCCCCCCTCAACATTTGAAATTCTCACATTTTAAGTATAAAAGGTGATATGTCGATCCTGTGTTGCACATTATTTTGTCCATCCATGAAAATTTGATTCACCACCACCTGTAGAGTATACCTAAACCCAGTCAGTGACCTTGGCCAGACTGCTAGGAGCCAAAGACCTAACGAGATACAATGTAAAACCTCCTGTAGACCTGAACAGTCAGCCGTTTCGTTGACGTCGAGTGTGACAAACATTGTACAGTTTTTTTTAAAAAGCTTGAAAATTACTTCTCTAATCCTCTGCAGAATATTTAAGTTCTGCATCAAAGAATAAGCAAATTCAGTCTAAAAAAAAAAATAAATAAATTCAGCCCTTTCCTGTTCACAAGTTGAGAGTTTGGGTGTAGATTTATTCATGTGCGATATTAGACAGTAATGTGCTTCTAAACCTGATGCATGTGGTACCGATGCTGTTTGCTTCTCAACCTACACCCCAGCCACCTTTCCGTTTTAGTAATAAGGACAACCAAATAAACTGTCAACTCCAGTTACTTCAGAAAAGGAACCAACTCTAGTTTTGTGGTATTTTGTGTTCAAATGTTTTTCTTGTTGCACTCTGTTTCCTTCAGTTTTACTATCTTTGTTAATCTCCCCACTCCTGTAAATGGTCTGATATTGCTTTAAATAACTGCAGAGCCTTTTTAAATGTATCATATGTAATTATGCATTTGCGTAATTCGATCTTAAACTACTGTAAGTTTTGTACTGTAAGAAAGTCTATTCCAAATAAAATACTTGACAGGCCTCTCTTTCCTAAAACTACACAACACATGGTTAGTTAAGAATAACGAGCTTCACATATTCACGTTTTTGTAAAGAATTTTGAATTTATTCTTCAGGTGTACAGCATCTTCAAATTCTGCTTTACATGGGTTTTGGAGGAGCTCTTGGTGCACCAGCCTGTAAAAAACCACAAAAAAAAAAAACATTTAGATTAATATTTGATATAGACCATTTTCACTGTAGACAATGTGACTTGTCAAACACAGGCATAACAAATAACAATGGTTGCATTGCATTCAGGTGTGCCAGTTCCAACACCATCCTTATTAGTTACACCTGTGCATCTCCTGCTATAAGTGGTCAAATTATCCACTGTGAAATAGACAGATCTGACAGTAAACAGTACAGTGCTGTAGGAGGTACTCACAGCGGGCCTGAATCTGGGTGGTGGGGTTCGGTCTTTCCTGGCCTCACAGGAGCGGTTCCTCACCACCTTACTGTGGATGGCACAGCTGACACAGTAGTGCAGCTTCACATAGAGCTTGGGCAGAACATAAGCTGCGGCGTGAACAAAGTGGAGAAAGGTACAGATGAGCCACCAGGATCAAAAACAGAAGACAGCTTATGATGATGCATGACATGAAAAACAAAGCAAATACACTTACAGTCAAAGACACTGGCCTCTGAGATGTCTCTCACGGCAGCCGCCTCCACTATGTTCCTGATGACAAACTTCTTGATGGCCTTGTCCTTGGGGACACAACGGGCACAGTTGGTGCAGCGGATGGGCTGCACGTGCCCACGGCCCTTCTTAGCACGACCGTTATTCCTCCTTTTCTTTGTCTGTAAAACAGATACACAAGAAGAGAAGACATTACACCATGACAACTAGGGTTGAGTTCTGAACCTCAATGCTACAATACCAATGTGTCAGCAGCATTTGTTACCAAAAGCTGGCATCAATTTCATTAATTTAAGACATTCTTGTATGGTTTGCTTGTGTTAAGACAACATTTGAGAAGTTGACTTTAGTTAATAAAAAAATATTTGTAGAAAAACATACGCCCTCAGAACATATTTTGATATCCTTACCACAACTTGGGTGTGTACCACATACTGTTTAAACATTTCAAACAATACCCAGCCCTACTGACACCAACGGTGCCCAATACTGGCCACTGAGCAAATATTGCACACAGTATATATTTAATTACACAATTGTGTTTTTCCACATGCTTGGAAAAAGAAGTATTTAATTTACAGTTCATGGAGGAAAGTAGTCCTGAACTATTTCTATACGATAAATACTGCCATTGTAACATACAACAGCAGATAATTCAAGGATATCAAAAGACAAACTCCTACAACGCAAAATATAATTTCGGAGACGTTCTATCAGTATTTGGTTGAGTGACTAAACTATCCATTAGCTTGTGTTTCTTATACACTTTCTTTAATGCATGTCAAGTCTGCGGCGTCTCGACCCGGCTGCCATTGCAACACAAGACTTAAAAATATATACAACATTTTGACTTTCTCCGTTTCATCTCCCTGATGCGTTAGCACATATCATCATGAGAAACTACGATTTATACTGAATCCAGATTGCGTCGCTGTCTCTCTCCGCACATTAACAGTAGCATTCTATGCTAGTTCACAGGAACACATGCACAAAACGGTTAGCCTGCTAACAGATAGCATTAGGCCCACAATCATTTTTAATCATCTTGAGTGACATCTAAGGTCTATTCCCCACATTGTGATTTAGCTGTGTGATTAAAATACCCAAAGAGAGGTAATTATGTGTTTTTGTCGAATAAAATGCCAGTTTATTCTGTTTTCGCCCGACGACCGACACTGAAACACACTCACCATGTTGCACGGGAAGCTGGAAAGAGGACCGGAAGAGGTTGTGCCGCGAGAAGTAGTGCTTTCCGCTCCGCCCTCGAAATATTTTATCAAAAATACAAGCTCGTCCATGCCTTATTTTAATTTAATTTTTTTAACGAAAGTTTGTGTTCTGTGCGCAGTTTAAACAAAATCAAATTACGCACATTTTTTCAGGAAAATAACTTTAATAAACCTTTATTCGCGGAGGGATATCAGTGTACTTCAGGTTTCGTCCAAGCGTCACCCGAGTGAGCGGAGTTCTCAGTTACTCAATTACCCGAATCAAATGCAGTGTCGTCGAGCAGCGCCGTATAATAAAACAAACCCACCTATGTTCTTCAGCTCTTCAATAAACAGAGATAAAATGATAAAATGTGTTAACAGATATTGTCTGGCAAAACAATACATTTAAAAAAGTTAGGCTAAGTTTAGTACTCAATTTGTGACTGAAATGTAATTAAAATGAATCAACCTACTGTGTTTTATTGGCCATATATTTTTCACCTTGATGCGCAAATGGAAGATGATTTCTTTTTGATTTGGATTGTACTATATAAGTATGAAAAGGTGATCATATCAGTGTTTTACATGAATTTGACTAATTCTGTAAACATTACATTACAGCCAAAGCATGCTGTAATGTTTTAAATGTAGCAATGTATTTTTCTTACCCTCAAGGCATTCTTTTCAACTACAACAATAAAGATTCATTTGAACACTTGAGTCAGACAACTTGTTGAAAGTGAGTTTAACGTTGTGGTAATGTAGACTGATCGCAGAAGTCTGCATTGCATTTCCACACAAGAATAATGTAACTTTGAGGAAAATTAAACAGACATAATAATAAAGATTTTCATACATTGTGGGAATCAAAGGCTGCCTGGAAGGTAGAAAAAAAATCTAAAATTCAATGATATTCCTTCAAAAATGTTGGAAGTCTCTAGGTGACTTGAAGTAAATGGGATAATGGGAAACAGCAGCGCTCATGATGACTTCAAAGCAGGGGAACTTTAATAAGAGAGGTTTCATTTAATCAATTTGACTACAGATTTTTACAAATGCGGACAGCTTTTTTGCATCCCTTCTAACCCGAGTCTCCCTCTCCTCTTAGTCTCAGGCCATCAAGGAGATACACTGTGGACACAGTGGTAGGTCAAGCTTTAGCACCTGTGGCATCAGGTCCAGACAGCTCTGTGGAGTTGAAATAAAGCCACAGGAGACCATCAGATTGCTTTTGAGTTACCTTGCTCCAGTGACAATGTTCAAGAGACTGACCTACAAAAAAGGAAAAGCTGCAAGAGATGCAGATAAGCAGATGTAATATTTTAAAAGGATCTGTAAGCAGTTAGCACTACAGCTTTTTTATTCAGTTAGGTTTTCAGTGTCTCCTGCTGGTCTTCCTCAAAAAGGAAGGCAGAGTTTATCCAGTTAAATCCCTCAGATGATGCTGCCATCATCTTCAAAGAATATCTCTTGGTAAGACATCACCTTTTTGGTAATTAGTCATGTTTCTACACGTTCACTGTTCTAACGTTAAAGTGTCCTTGCACTTTAACACAATGTCCTGTAGCTGTTTAGTAGTAGTAGTGTGTATATATATATATATATATATATATATATATATATATATATACACAT
>VMKM01002405.1:0-73046 GCA_008360985.2 Macquaria ambigua
TTGCTAAAATTGAACTAATTACTTATTTAATTAGTTTATCTGGGCCTTTATCTTAAGAGACTACACTATCACTATTTTAGAAAATCCTTATTTTGTCATGTGTCCTTAGTTTTGTTTCATTTTAACATTCAGTTTTTTTCCTACTCAGTAACATTCTGTTGTTGTCTCTGCGTCCCCTTCAGGTGTTTCACTGCCATTTCAACAGCAACTTCTTCCCTCTTTTCCTGGAACATCTCCTGTCTGACAGTATTTCTGCCTCTACAGGTTCAATCTTGCTCGGTAAGATCCCTTTAAGAGACAGGAAACCACTCACAGATTCAATTCTTTAAAAGATTAAGAAAATCACAAATGATGTTGTTGAAATTACTGTGATTTTTAAAAATATATATATTTTATACTGGGTTTGACTGTTATGTGATGAAAGTTATACTGTATGGAAAACACACTGCCATTACTGGCAGCATGCAAGCCAGTGGCATACAAGCTTTTTTTATATCACAAGCACATTTTAGCTGCCAGTAATTAGATGAATATGTGGATGCAGCCCAAAAATCATCATCCTAGATTTAAAGATCAGGAAGATCTCAGAAACCTAGTGAAGTGGTGTTCTCAAAAATGTCTCCTTAATTGTTAGGAACCAATCTAATTGTGGCAAAGATGGAATAGATTTCTGTTTTTCTATTAATTTGCTATCTGTCTTTTTTTTACAATTCTTTCTGCTGTTAAGTCTTTTTTTTTTTAATGCAGCTCTGCTTCTGCTCCCACGCAGGGATCTCTTACATTGCCCCCCACCTGAACAACTTGTATTTCCTGACACTGTGCCAGCGCTACGGGGTTTACCAGGTTATCCGCTGGCTATTTATGTTCAAACTGGGACTTAGTGTGGCTATGCTGCTGGCAGGGGCTGACCACATTTATCTGCTGTGCATCTTCATTGCTAGGTATGGCCACGCACACACATCAATGCACGCATCAGGGATCCGATGTGTGACAGCTTGTACTTTTTTTGGCTTGTTTTGTTTAAGGTTCAAGCTGAGTGCACAACAACACAGCAACACATATCAAGGACAAGTAGAATCGCTCTGTGCCTAGGACTCTTTCTGTCACAGCCACAGTTAACTCAACATTCAGTACATGCTGTATCCAAATATTGTGTTAACTTCTCCTGGGAAAATGTCGGTTTTGCTCCAGTTTGTGCCTCTGTCACTCAGAATGAGCAAGAGTGCTTTATTCATATAGCACAAAATAATTTGTCTCAAAGGGCTTTAAAATCTGTACAAAACATACAACACTCTAGACCCTCGTTTTGGATAAGGAAAAGCCCCCCAAAATACCCTTAAAAAAATAAAAATAAAAGCTTGTGGGTGTAGTTAACACTTTAACAGGAGAAAAGAAGGTAGAGCAACAGAGTAGGGATTCCTCTTCCAGGAAGGACAGATGAACAATAGATGTTGTATTGCAGAGTAGACAGAAATAACTATAGTATGTTTAGAAT
Source organism: Macquaria ambigua (assembly GCA_008360985.2). NCBI lineage: Eukaryota > Metazoa > Chordata > Actinopteri > Centrarchiformes > Percichthyidae > Macquaria > Macquaria ambigua. Next base: position 1,496 of record VMKM01002405.1, read on the forward strand.
ATGAAGACACATTTGCTCACATTTTAATATGAACGTGATTTTGTGCATTTCCTACAGATTTTCACTTAATTTAGTTAGTTAGTCATCTTATTCCATTATTGATATCAAATAACCGTGCTGTTCTTATAGTTAACAGCATTCGAATGCTGATGGAGTGTGTGGTTAGTTATAGCTGTCACAGTCGTAGTTGTCAACAGTGTGTGAATGCCTTTTGGTTCTATCTCTCAACCCTTCAGGCTGAGCTGATGTAAAAATATATCAGGCACGGGTTATAAAGCTGTTACTGTATTTCACACAATATAGTGTGTTTTTTAACACACAGGCGCACCCAAGCATGCTCTGTTAGGAGAGAAACTGCTCTCAGCAAATAGAGACATTATGAATGTTGATTGACACACCTTAATTAATGGGAATACCCTAAAGTAGAACTGAACAATGTACCTTTGATAAACAACTGCTAACAAGACCTCCATTTAAAACGGCCTTTTCTCCACACTGTTGGGGCTGGAGACTGTAACCTGACTTCTCTTCCTCCCAGTAACCGGGTGTTTACGGAGGGGACGTGCAAGCTCCTGAAGCTGGTCATTTCCGATCTGGTGGATGAGGACTTTGTGGTCAATCGACGTCAGCAGGCCGCCTCGGCGCTCCTCTTCGGGATGGTCGCCTTGTTGACCAAACCTGGCCAGACTTTCGCCCCTCTCATTGGCACCTGGCTGCTGTGTGTTTACACAGGTACAGACAGAAACACTCAGCCTGGGTCCTCATGAGGATGTGTACAAATATTAACCTTGTTTCAAATGCTGCTACAAGTCGCTGCATTCATGTGTCTTTCTGGCAGATGAAGTATCAAGTAGCTCAGTTGGCCCAGCAAATTACTAGAATTCCAGCCCTGTCTATGATCAGTGAATGTATTAACTGTTCAACGATAACACGCTGATAAGGTGGCACTGTGGGAAAGCAAGTAAAGGAAAAAATTGTTTTAGCCCAATGTGAGCTTGTTCTCACTCTGCTCTCATCTGTGGGAGTAAACTTGCTCTTTATTATTTTTCACCAGAGTACAAACTGGCCCAACAGCCAACAAAATAAATTAATATAATTTTAATGAAAGTAATAGTTTGACATTTTTGCAAATATGCTACGGATTGTTTTACCTTTAGACGGAGCTAGCTGCTTCGTGTCTTTATGATGAGCTAAGCTAACGTTCCCGGCTGTAGCTTCATATTTAGCGTCTCCTCATTTAACTCTCAGCAAGAACGCAAATAAACTTATTTCCCAAAATGTAACCACCTAAAGGAAAGAACATTATTTTGTGCCAACTATGCATTTCAAATATAGCCTAATATGAGTTTGTTGTGTTACCTTACTAGCTTAGCCATTCATCCAAAACCTAACAATTTGAATATTTGATTAGTTTTATTATTAGGATCTTCTTTAGTCGTGGGATTCTCATCATATTCTTCAAAATATTTGCAGGACTGCCTCATTACATTTTAGTGGAGGAACCATCCATTCTGAAAAAGGAGTTCAATGTGTGAATGTTTTGCATACACTGAAGGAACTACTTTTTTCTCTCCCCCCAGGTTATGATATTTTTGAGAGGGAACCTGTGAAGGACTCTCTGGTTTCTGTGCCTGACGTTGCCTCCGGCTCAGGGACTCCGCCTCTGCGTCTGGGCTGCTTCTACATGTTGGTGTTTGTGCCTATCACCTGTGCCCTGCTCCAGCTGGCCGCCTGGTCTCGCTTCACACTTCACGGCCGCAAGCTGCAAGGGATCAAGACCCTGAGGCAAGGGGCCCAGCATGGCCACCTTATCGATGTCAAGGCCATATGAACTGAACAGAACTGACTGAAGCTGCACACAGACACTTTGAAATGGTCAATTTTACAATCCCTTAGATAATGGCTTAGAAGAAGATGAGGAAGAAAGCTGCTCTGATGTCTTCACTCTGCAGCCCAGCCTTGTGTGCAAGAATATGAACCACTACACAACAAGTGGCTTTGTGGACAGTAAAAAATGCACAGTAGGCTGACAAATCCCACTGGGAAGAACAATATTTTAAAAAAGTGAAACCTGCCTTATTTTTATATTAGAATATTGACCTATATTTATATTTGAACAAATGACCAAAAGATAAAGTAGAACCAATCAGTCCTTTGGATATAGATGGACCAAGGTGACAACTTGTCAGGGTGCGTGCCAAAGATGTGGTGCCCTCTGTAAAACTGTAAAGCATAATTCTGGTCTCAAGTACAGTACAGTCTGAATGCCCTTGCTGCTAGGTGAATTGTCAGTAAAATCAGCCTGAATTAAAAACCAGGAGGAGAGGAGGTTTATTCCAGAGCTACAGTTCTGATTTTAATGATGAAGAAAGTGAAATAACATTGCATTAATGTGTGCTGTTGATACTGCATGGCACCTGCACTTCAGAGCTGATTAACGGTTTTACTGTTTCTTTATATTCACACAAAATACCCTGCCAGTTTGATGTTGAGAACTGTATTTTTCGGATACGTCCAGTGTTGATGATGTTTTTGCACAAAACTGCCATTTGTCTCTTGTACTTCTAACATTCTGATTGTGACGTACTTCATGTACTGTAGTGATGAAAGTTGCAATTAGGAAATTTTGCTGGTAAACATTATCAGTTCACTTTTGTAATTTTTCAGATTATACAAATATTGTGTGGCATTACCACAAATAAACCTCATTTATGTTCAAAGTCAACCAAACTGCTTTGCTGTGACACCTTTTTATAAGACGAAATACCTGTTGAACCACAAGGAAGACCATTCAGACTCCTCAACAGATTAAATTAATCCTGTGGCTTTATTGAAAGATGGATGTTATTCAAACTGAGACAAAACTAAAATATGAAATTGTTGGACCATCTGTTTGTGCAAAATTTAAGGTAGAGAAGGGAAAACAAACTGCTACTCTGGAGGTTTTGGTCCTGAAACCAGCCATCGTATGAGGCACAAACCACTTGCAGTTTCAATTAAATAGCCTTCATTCTGTGAAAATGTTTGTTTGTGTAAAGGACATTTATAAGCCTGGCATGTGCTTGCAGGTCAAGACTTCAATGTGAATGTCGTCATCATCATGAAGATAATTGGGACAAGTGTTGTGAATTTAGACACACGCCTGAAGGCATTATTCCTTCATTTGAAGAGCTAGAGAAACTGGTACAGTCTGTTTGATTTCACTGCAGTTATACTTTGTCTATGAGACACTCACCGTTGTTCAGCAATGTCTTATAAAGGATTGTAACCTAAAAGGACATTGTTTCCTGCAAAACCACATCCCTCTGCTCAGCCCTGATTTATGGAGAGTATTTTTGTTTATACACAACTGACTTACAGGTTGCAACTTTGGGAAAAATACTGCTGGGCCTCTATTAAACACCCTTTCCCTCTTGCTCTATGTTGGAACACTTCTGGCTTCCAGAGCTGCTGTGTGATCATTTGAGTAAACACACTAATTCAGCAAAATGCAAATAAAGTCTTAAAATTAGATTTTGATACAGGGACGCCTCTCAAGACAGGGCCTCAAGATCAGGTAATGAAGTACCCTAAGCCTATCATCAGTTTTAGTTGATACTGTGCTTTAGTGGAGCATACTCCCCAATTTTCAATAAACTAGCATGGACATGGGTTGTGATTACGTGATTTTCCTGCTCTGCTTGTTTAAGTTGAAGGTTTTTAGAGGCTTGGAAAGGCTGGTATCCAGTATTGTTTAAGAAAAATGGGCATAAATTTGAGAAAAATAAAAATATATACGTTATTTTGTGTAACAGAAGTATTTGGAGACTTCATCTTCATCCAAAACTTCATCTTGCCCGTTTGTTTTTTGAACAAGAGAAGATGTGAACTAGCGCTAATAGCGTAGTGTTCACAGGTCTTAACGTTATGGTCTGTTTTAAAATCTTTATGATCTGTTTTTAAAACTTCATTGCATAATTTTAGCCTTTCACGACCGTCTATGTTCACGACGACTAGGACCAACTCTTTGTACTGGAACGCTTCCTGTGCGAAGACGGAAGTAGCAGGAGGTAATCCTCTCGTTTTGTTTTTACAGCGCATGCGTACATTTTCTAGACCTGTTATTTTATTCCCTTTTGACTGTATCACCTTGTTTTCAGTTTCACGGTTAAGCTTAATACTTTGTTTGACAATTCGTTTAATTTTGCTCACTTCAAGGGCAAGCAAAACCCTCCCAGTGCGGGATCAATTTACCGTTACCCGGCATGCACCGCGCTCAATATTTAAAATGTTTGTTAAATCTACCGTTTAGATTGAAATGCGTTTATCTAAATTATTATTGTTTAATCTATTGTGTATTCACATAAATAGGCTATACACGACGTAAACAGTTAGTTGTATTGGCACAGTTCCACCGTAACTGTAGAGTGTATGTCGGAGAATGACTCTCTCTACAGTTCAGCAAGATAGGCAGTACACTCATGTTTCTCTTCAGATCGTATAAATCTTTCGCCTTTTACTAAAGATTTCCGTGGAGAGGAACAATATGAGTTCAATCTAATTTTTTGATGCCCTGCCACGTGCGGGGCTTCCTAAATTGTCAAAAAACAAGAACAGTTTATAGCCACAGATAAATGGCAACAAAGATATACAACATATCCTTCTAAAAGGTGTACTTGGAAACAGGGTTTGTATCTGTAACCGTAGTTTTGCAAACGTGTGCATTGAGGTTTGTATCTGTAAGCTTAGTTTTGCAGACTTGTATATTTGTTTTCTGTCTGTCTGACAGTGTTGACTAGCCAATTGTGTTGTGCTTAGCAATTTCAAAGACGCTGATTGGTCAGAAGCTGGAGATACCGCCCTCCCTCCCTTGCTGATAGCCTTTTTCTTTTGCGAAACCCTCTTTACAAAACATACCACAGTAAATCCGCCGCCGCCGCGATTGTGAAAATTAGTTTGAAAGCCTGTGTCTGAATGCACAGACTGACAAAACGGAGTTTGCACACAGAAAACAAAATGCACAAGTTTGCAGAATTAAGGTTACAGATACAAACATAAATGTACAAGTTTGCAAAACTACGGTTACAGATACAAACCCCTGTTTCCAAGTACAACTTTTAAAATGATATAATATTCCATACAAATGTAGTTAGTACATCGCTGTGTCGTCATGGCATGCAGCATTTACAATTGACGGTAGAGGACGCATGTAGAATGTATTAACGCTATAGGTTCTACAATTATCGACATTAATATATATAGTTATTTTAGTTAATGTATTAACGGAACAGTACGTAGGCCTACATAGTACCACATACAAACAAAACTTATCGTGTCACGGGTACAACCAAAGAGCAACTTTAAAAAAACTAAATTGAAACAATAAACAATAAGAAAGTTAAATAATACATTATGTGCACATACTTTTTGGTGCCATATTCAAACAGTTATTGACAAAAATATCCAAAAATATTTGAAATTAGAGTTAGTCCAGTTCTATTAATATGTATGTAGAATTCCCCCCATTAATAACACCGGTTGTACAAAGAAAAGAAAATTCCTTTAAAACTGCCTTAGAAACAAAGAAAAGCGACTTTGTCTTGTAACTTCCTAAGTCTTTCTCCTAATAAAATGCTCAACGTCTTACCTGGATATTTTTGTGTATATATAATCAAAGAACATATGGAAAATTGGAAATTCGTGTTTTACGGGATATATACGCTGTAAAATAACAATAAACATATCCTATTTTATTGCTAACACACTATTTCAGTTAATCATATCTTATCTCAGTTCAAATCTCCATAGAAATGATGCCTAAAAACATTTCCTCAGGGTAAGAATTACATCTTTAGTAGTATTAAATTTCTGATATTTATCGACATGCTGTACATTTACATCAAGCGTTTCTGTCTTTGAGAACGCATGGTTGGTTGTATTTGACCTGAAAATCCCTTATGCCTCATACGCATGCGCCAAATATGGTGACAGTGCTCAGCTGATAGCAGTAATAAATGCAGATAAAAATTCAAATGGACCTCCTTGTGTTTTCTTGACATTTACTCTTAGATCTTGTTTTACAGTCATAATGGTCTCATACCCTATTCAGCTGTAAATATGTCCTTGTGCTCTTTTGTGTGCCTATCATCTGCTTAAAATAAGTACAAATAATGACTATATATCTGCTTTATTTTTATATGTTTTTTAATTTATCAAGTTTGTTAAATTTTAAATGTTGCTGTGTTGTAATGTCAAAATGAATCACCACTCTCTGTCAGTGAGGTACCATAGAGAGCGTACAGGCATCAACAATACATTTGGGAAGTATGGTTAAAATCAGACTTCCCATTTCTTGTGGCTTTAGTGCTGTAATGTATCACTGGTTGCCTCGTTTGGTAAAGAAACACACGCTCACACTGAACAGGAAATAAGAGGGTGGTAGGCGAGCAGAAACAATACATGTAAGCAGCAGTTTGAGCTCTACCACTCCGGCTCTTTAGATACAAAACTGCTTCAAGGTTGCTTGAGAGGCATCAAATGAAGGCAATTTTTTTGGAAACAAACTCAGGCAAGCGGACAAAGTATTATCCCACACTGACGTCTCAAGGTATGAAAGTCCAGGATATGATTTCTGTCATTGTTGAATCTGTTTTACGCTTGAAAGTGTATTCTAATTCAATTGAGTTGCACTGACTTACACTTCCTTTTGTAAAACGATACTGAATTAACAAATTCAACATGATATTGTGAGTTAGATTTAAATTGGAAATAAGTCATAGAGCTTAGTAAAGTCATTTTTCCCATTTTGGTTAACTTTTTATTTTCCATTTTCTGTGAATTTTACAATGCACATAATGATTTCAACATGTAAACGTTCAGTCACACCTGTTAAAAAGAAAAATTTAAATTTTTATATTTAACAATGTGACTACAACAAAAACCCCAAATTGCTCCTTTTGCATATGATGATAGCTGCTAACCCTGACTTCCTGTTGTTTCTTTGTATTATGTGTGCTGTAGGAGGCAAAGAAGTGCTGTATATACTCTGAATGATTCATGGATAAAACAAAGCCTGATAAGGCAAACTGAGATTGCTAGGTGATGTCGGACTGACGCTGAGTCGAGGTTGGCTTCCTGTTTTGTGGCTAAAAGCAGTTTTCAGTCTGCTGCTCTATTGGTTTGTGAGTAAGTTGAAGTTGAAGTTGTTTTGCAGCAAATGGAAACAACTTCCTGTCTATTCCTGTGCACAGAAATAGAGGCTCTTCAAACTCTATCAACCTTTCTTGTAAACCAGCATTCTTATGATAATGTTAAGCACGAACTATGGATGGATTACTGGATGGGCCCACCGGGCACAGGCACAGGGACACAAGGGGTCAGGGGGCCCCTGAGCCAGAGCTTCAGTTTGAAGTGACTGTTAACATTTCTTATTGAAAAGTCAATCAAACAACTACAAACAAACAAACAAAAAAAGACTACAAAATGACCACAAAGAGACACAATGCGAGTACAAAGAGACGCAAAACGACTACAAAATGACTACAGAGAGATGCAAAACAACTACAAAGAGATGCAAAATGACCACAAAGAGACACAAAATGACCACAAAGAGACACAAAACAACTACACAATGACTACAAAGAGACGCAACATGATTACAAAGAGACACAAAATGACCACAAAGAGATGCAAAACAACCACAAAATGACTACAGAGAGACAAAAAATGACTACAAAGAGACGCAAATGACCACAAAACAAGTACAGAGACATAAAACATCATTAAATAGATTTAAAACAACCACAGACCCAAAACAAGTACAATGAAAAGCAAAACGACTAGAAAGAGTCACTTTCAGTTGGGTCTTGCTGCTATGTAAGAGGGGTGGGGGGCCTTTTACATGTCTGTGCCCAGGGGCCTGTCAACTCATAATCCATCCATGACACTAACATGCCATGAGGGATCAAAGTGAAAAGAGGTTACATGTTGCTATAGGTGGAAGTGTATGTGTCTATACTCACATTTATAATGGCTAGTTTTTGAAAGCCACACCAACTTCACATTTCCTTTATTTCCAGCTCCAAGATGTTAACAGTGTATTCGCATTAACACAGAGGCCACACGGGTGCAGCGGAGCATGGCACTTGTGTCAGTGCAGCATGAATATGAGTACACGTCGAAGGATGGTCGCCTTGTGTCCATCAAGCCTAATGAAAGTTACATCCTGGTCTCCAAGACTAATGAGCACTGGTGGCATGTCCGCAAAGACCAGCACACCAGGCCCTTTTATATCCCTGCACAGTATGTGAAGGAGGTCCCATCACTTACTGAAGACTCTCCTGGTTCTAATAAGCTGGATCCACCTGAGTGCGTGACTAACAGTAAGCCAGTGGATATGGCTAATATCACACCAGTGACAAGAGTGATTCGTTCATCAGCTCAGGATGGCTCAAGAGAGACATATCGGTTCTCCACTTTTGGTTTATGTGAGGACATACCAGATGTAAAGCCCTGTGAGACTCTGAAGGAAGGACGGACCACCTCCAGCTTTGCACACACCCTGGATAATATAAAGACACACAATTCAACTGGAAACGTTTCATTTACCTCAGCGCCTCTGAATACTGACAGCCAGCAACTGTATGCAAAACCTCATCCTGTGCCAAAGGTCAGAAACGGACAACAACAGTCAAAAAGCTCACTGCGGGATGATAAAGTAGAACAGCCACAGACTTTTCAACTCGATGAGGATATGGACTTCCCTTTACCCCCTAATTCACCCATATATGACACCATACCAGAGCTAAACATCCCAGAATTTGACATATTTTCTGAGCTGCCTGATCCTGTTGCTTCAGATGACACATTAATGTTTGAGCGGCAGAATTTGAATCAAACAGCAGAAGCAACTTCTTCTACAGATGCACCTCCCATTGAGCAGGTAAGGTTTTCATGCAGTGTTACTTTTTTCATTGTTTTTATTCATCATTCTATATTAGTCCCACTTAAGCTCAAGATCAAAATGTGTCATTATGATGTTACAGCCAGGAGATGGCGCAGTTTTATCATGTAAAAAGGTGAAGTTAGCCCACCATGTCTACTACAGTACAGTGCTTAAAGAAGTTTTCATGTTTTATTCTCTTACTACATTGACTCAAAGCAGATTTAATGTGGCTTTTAGACCATGATAAGACCCTTTTATGTCAAAGCGAAAACATATCTCTACAAAGTGATCTAAATTCATTACAAATATAAAATACACATTACTTGTTTGCATTTTAAGGGGTTGTATGACAAAAAGGTTAGAAAGCACCGCCCTTTGTTGATGTGTAAAATGCTGCAGCACAGTTGAAATCTCAGCCCACCTAAACTTAATGTCATGTAATGCCTTAATTATTTCACTTCCTGCTCTCAGGAGAACCACTTCTCATCTAATTTTCTTTTAATTATCTGCGTTTATCAGTCTTGTAACGTCCATCAAGTGAAAATACAGCAGGGGGATTTATTCTGTCTACACTGTGGGGTTCTGTGCACTCTGTCAAGAATACATTTCAAGTACATTTAAAACTGTGTAAAACTTGTTGACTTGCAACAAATCCTTATATTTAATTCGTATGTTAGGTAGTTTAATCCTTAACAAGGTGACATTTTGTAAACATATCATTAGTTTTCTGTGTAAAATCCTAATCTGAAAGTGACTATAGCTGTCAGATAATGTAGTGCAATATGTCCCTGTGCAGTGGAGTAGAAGTATAAAGTAGCATAAAATTGAAATACTTTGGAAGTACCTCAAAATCTCAAAATGTACTGTTCCTGTTCCTTAAATATAAAACCTATGAGCAGAGCAGACCCATTGTCTTAGAAATGCCCACAGGAGACAAGCAGCAATAAGATCTCACAGGCTTACATGTTGCCCCAAAAGCACACAGACAACACAACAAAAAATGATCCGCAATACTAACACCGCCTTTAATGACATTTACTCTCAAAGCTCTCTTTTCTTAAAACGAGTAAAGAAATATTGCAGGGGTGAACAGATGTCACTGGTTATTACTTTTCTTGAATGAGGTTTAGATACTTTTAGTGGAGCCATCTGCCAGGTTTCAACATAGTGTCAATTGTTTAAAGAAATGTGTTAAAACTGAACTAGGACTATTGGAAGACTATTGGTAGAGCGGGTCATCCACTGATCACAGGGTTGGTGGTTCGATCCCCTGTCCACATTTCATAGTGTCCCTGGGCACTGATTCCAAAGGACAGGCCAGGCCAGACAATCGGTGCGTGAATGAGTGTGTGAATGAGAGGCAAATTGTAAAGTGCTTTGGATAAAAGAGCTATATAAATGCAGCCATTTACCATTTTAAATGTACGTAAGTTAGCAAAATTGTGCTACTTTTAAATAAATAAAAAGTAAAAGTAGTCATAATTCAGAAGAATGGCCCCTCTGAGTGTTACTAGTATATATTATATTATTGGATTATTATCACTGATGCATTAATGTCTATGTAGCTGGTTGAGGTGGAGCTCGGTTTAACTACTTTATATAATTTTGGGTAGTTAAATCTATAAAAACTCATCATATATTTTGTTTATAAAATATATCTGGAAAGTAACTAATGCTGTAAGTAGTAGAAGTATAGAGAGCATAAATGGAAATACTCATTGCACTCCTCTGGACTTTGCTGGACTTACAATTAACAGTAAAAAAATCAAAATTAAAATCCATGCAGCAGAACCAGAGATCTTTTATATTGCACACATCCCTCTTCCTTGTCAAAACCTGGCACCTACATTACCCACAATGCAACTCCACTGCAGAGAGTTTGTTAGGAGTTTCGGATGTGTTATGCTAGTAGCTGCTAATGTAGCCTCGAGCAGCTAGCCTCAAGCAGAGATGAGGAGTGGACTACAGACGTCTGGTTAGCTCACTTCTTTCTAACTCCACACCTCCAGAGTTTATTACATTTTCAAACTTGTAGTCTTCAGCGCCAACTGATGCTGACTCAAGTGACATCACTTGAGGCAATTTCGCGCAGCTCCCTCTGGAGCCACAAAAGGCAACATTTTTCACATATGCAGTAACTTAGTAATGTTAATGTACTCACCAAGACTCATGCTATAAACAGACTTTGATATGTAAAATCGGTGGAGTTCCCCTTTAAGTACAATACTTGAGTAAATCTATTTAGTTACTTTCCACCACTGATTAAGACCATTTGATTGGATTAGATTTGAGAGATTTTAAGACTGAATCACTTGTTGATTTTGACACTTTTTGCAGTGATGGTCCTGACTTGGAATACCGTGTTGGTTGAGTTCACACTAGCATCTGTGCCAGCTCATCAGCATATGAATGGCCGGCCGTCCCCTTCATGCCAATTCAATGGGCGAAAAGAGGTGTTTCTTGAATACCTCAGTAAAAGCAGCTGATTCAAGCTCTCAGTTTTGGTCAGCTAAAGTTTCTGCGGGTGTGGAGTCACTTTTACTGGGTGTGTATTAGTTTAAATGTCGAATGAGTATTTGTTGATTGAGTGCGCTCCTCTTGGTTAACTTGAATAGTTATAATAGGATTATAGCGTGTGCATCGGCGTTAGATTGGAGGAGTAGAGGGGGTTTCTTTTCGACTTTGGGACTTGCAAAATGCTGTGTAGACTACAGCCAATGATGTCACTCCAGAACAGGTAACAAACAGGTCTTGTCGGCTGGGTGACTTCTTCCGAGGAAAGGAAGGAGTTAAATCCGAAAGCTGCCAGCCACTCCCAAACCTCCAGCTGCTACCTGGTTTCCCCAGCACCGGCGACGATCCTGGGAGTTATGATTAACCGCACCGCAGGGAAACGATGAAACCCTCGCCCAGCCTACTTTCCTGTTGGATGTAGTTTGTTGAATATAAACGACAACAAAAGTTTAGTTTCAGGTAAGTTTCACGCCATTGGTTTTGCACCTGTTGCAGGTTTACAGCAAGGTTACAGGATACGAGCCAGTTTGTGAAGGAGAAAGTGTTTGATAAGGCTTCTACTCACATGTGTGTGGCACTTTGAGTCATTTAATGGCTGCAGCCTCTCCCAGTATGCCCAGTGATTGTGTGTGTGCACCATAACACAGTAATTACCAGCAGTTTGTTGCTTTAGTGGGAGGTTTGTATGACTTTAACACAATTAGATACATTTATATGAATTCCAGCATTTTTAACAATACTCGTTGTAATTTGTGTGTTTCTATTTCTCCTCTGGGGAAGAATGAATGAGCCCCTACACTTGTAACAGGACTGTGGACGTGCCAGGACCTCTCAAGTGCATTAATTCTCACCCCACAAAGGAGGGCCATCTCCATGGTGATGTGAGGGGGTCTGGCCTGACTCCCAACAAGCAGGGCTTTAGAGCTTTTTAGTGGCAGCCCTGCCATGCAGTTGGCGTGTGTGTGCATATGTAATGTGCAGAACTTGCAATTAGCCCAAATGTAGGTCGCTTAATATCAAGGGTATGTAGGCTGTTCTTTGGTCTCGAATGGTAAGTGGATGTCAGATCCAGTTGGGATTGGGAATCCAAAGTTTGGTTAGTTTTAACTTGCAGAAAGGCGTACTTGAATGCACATTCGGGCCTGTTTTGTTTTATGGTCTTCTTACTGGTATGCTTGATTGGTTGATGGCACCAGTGTGTCTGCACTTTTTGCAAGAACCTCTCTTAAGGTCCATGATGATATTGAACATGTGTCCAATGGATCTTTAGCACTTAAAGTTTAGATAATTGCCACAAGGGGTCCAATGTCCCATTGATCTTTGGCAACTAAAAGAAAAGTGACGCTATGCTTTGTCCTCCTGTGCGCATCATAGCCCTGCCAATTTGGCATTTCGGCATTTACAACTGAACGGCTTCCATATTTTGAGAGGAACTGGAGGAGCCATAGCTTCATCAAGAGCAACTCACCTACAAGAGTACGGTAATTCCTGCTGCTCTGTGAAACAGACTAAATCAAATGCCAAAAAACTGCCCCAACAGGTAGTGTGAGTGTCTCGTCAGACCTCACTGTACATGTCTGCAGGACAGAACATGTGTCCATCAAGTGTATAAGAACAGGTGCATGTAGCTTTCGCTCCCTGGTCAGGAAAACTGCTGGGAACAGTGATGTGTTTTGGTATTTAACCACAGAGCTTGCAAGAATGAGATTCATTCTGTCTCAGTTTGAGCTTTTACAAGCAGCCTGTGCGTCACACAGGTTTGTGCACACTTTGTATTTGAACTGTATGTTCTGGATGCACCTCACATAAGATGTGGCGGTAGAGAGTTTGTGCCTCATGTATTACCATTACATTTGAGTCACAGCTAAGCATCCTATAATCTAAAATCTGAAAAGCCCAGAAGGTCATTTAACACCATTAATAGTTCTATTCTGTTGTATTTTTAACTAATTTCTCAAGTTTTGACTTTATTTCTTACTACAGGTAGCCAGATATGACATATGTCCTTGCTCATTTGTAAAACACAAGCAAAATATTAGAACATTATTTTGTAAGAAAATAGAAAATATGGGAAAGAAACATCAAAATATATCAATATAACTGATAGTAAAATGTTTAATTTTGGTTAACGTAGTACAAGTTGAAGAAGGAGATATGTCATTTCCGGCTACCATCTTTCTTTGGATTAGGAAATACAGTCGCAACTTGGAAAACGGGTTAAAAATTAGACTGAATATTATTTAATCCAGATGATTAGAAGAGTCTTTGAGGATTTTGGAAATACCTTCAGAACAGAAGGTTGTGTTCTGGGTTTTTCAGTGATCGCTGGGTGTGTTTTTTTTCAGAAAAAACTGATGTTCAGCTCTGTGACTCAGATGTAATGGTAATACATGAGAGGCATAAACTGGGGCTTAAGCAGGCATAAGAGTATGTTTCAGAAATATGTTCATACAAACAATCTGATTATCAGGTATCAAGTAGCGCTCACGCCCAGCTTGCAAAGCAGGGTAAAAGAAAGCAGAAAGTCTGCATTTTTCTTGACTTTTGCTTTGACTTTCATCTCCTCGAGGCAGTCTCATAGACACCTTGCGATATTTATCGACAAAGTAACGTAAAGACAATCTAAAGGGAGCCTCAGCTGCTTTTTGTCAAGAGTTGCATGAGTCATATGCACGGGAATGTCTTTTGTGTCTTTACTATTTGTAAAATGTTTTTGTAAAGGTGTAATGACGTGCTAGATTACAGTGACCCTATCATTCAGTACATCCCACCTTGAATACAGTGGTGTTTTGCGGCAAGTCCTGAATATTTTAGACAAACTGTTTTCAGTTTGTTTGCGTGCTGACTGTTGATATCTACGTGCACCTGCAACTAAATGTCAAGGTGGCATCTTTGCAGAGGAGTGGGGTTTCCAATTACAGTTGCATCAGAGAGCGTTGCAACAACTGGTGCTAAAACATTTCCCCTCCTACACAGAAAACCTACAGAGTAAGAATGGGAGAAATCTGTCATGAACAAGCAATATCAGCAGGCTGTACGTCAGCATGCAGACCTGGCCTGAAGTGCAAAGATAAGAACGTGATAAGATGATGGATTCCACATTGGGCATTTCTGGAGTTATCCTGGATTCTGGGCCATGAGGAGTGTGATGTAAGAGGGGGTGGAGCCAGATTGATTCAATAGCTCAACTGTGTGCTTTGTGGCGTGATTTGGGCCCCAATTTGGTGCTCCATTGTTTGATTGGATGAGTGCTAATGTGGTTAAGTAATCAAGCAGATTGCTGCTTCATGCATTGCTGAGGGCAGAGAGTTGTCCGCTCTGTGCTGAAGCATTTTCACCCTAGCTCGAAAACACTGTTCAAGGTTTGGTAAAAAAAGTAGTGTCATTAATCTTCCAAGTAAAACAGTTTTTCATGACGTGTGAAAGATATCCGTCACCGTCAATACAGTATCATCTTTTCAAGGTTTTTCCAAGGAACATTTGAATGGCAAACTATCTACTGTCCAGACACTAAATTTAACATGTTTTGAATGTTCCAGGAAACATTGATTCACCACAGCCGTGATACACACTGGAGCTTAAAAAGCAATCGACGAGCACTGATGCAGCAGTATAAACCCGCAAGCCTCAGACCTATAATTTGAGATTAACCCTAGCCCCCAAAAAACAGCCACAAATTGCTCTGCCAACTGTCTGCAGACTGGCTAATGTTGCCCAATGAAGAAGGAAGTGGTGATTGAACAATTGGCCCTTAAACCAGACATCCTGTTTCACGCATTCACCCTCGTGGACTCTGCAGTTTTAACAACACAACATCTCATCAGAGTGGCCTGTCAGAAGCAGCTCTTTCATATCATTGTGGGAAATTATTGCTTCCCTTTTTTTCACCCATTAATGGCTGAGTGACCTACTACAGTACTAGAGGATTGACCACTGTACATTTAAGAGCAGATGCTGCACATGTAGAAGAAAACATAATAGTATACATTTCTTGTTCTATAAAATCTTCCTTTTCTTCTTTTGCTTATATCCTTAAAATAACAGGCCTGTACTCTTTTTTGTCTCCATGCCGACATTTTTTTTTTTTTGTTTGTTTTTTTATCACATGGGCACACAAGCAGGAAGTGACCTGTAAAGTTTATGTTGCTCCCTCTATCTAACCGTCTTCTCTGACTTGTTTTCATTGTCTCTTTCTGCTTTTGGCTCTCAGCACACACAGACAGTTACCCTCTACCCCCCTATCCTGCGCACAGGAATTCATGCATATGAACACACAAACACAGACGCTCACACACACATCTCACATAGTCCCTTCCTGCTGCTATTGTAACAGAGCTCACAGTTCTCCTTTCTATCTGGGCTGCAACTGTCACAGCTGCTGCTGCTGCGAGAAGAGGATGTGTGCGTGAGGGTGTGTTCGTGAGTGCGCGTTTGCCTCTCTCCCATCATTACAAGTTGATTGAACGCGGTCGCACGCTTGAGTCTCTTGAAATCCGTGTCCATTTGTCCATTTGGATATATGGCTCCTTTAAATAGAACGACATAAACATGGTGGACATGTACTCCAGGGTTTGGTCAAGTCAGGCCAAGCGGGGCTTGAGTCTGCCGGTGGTTCCTCAGGTAGGTGATCAAAGCAAATTTTATTGTTACATTATAAAGTTTCAGTCCCTGTGGTCAGCGTACTTTATATGTTTTGATGACAGCCTTGCTTCCTGCTTTGTGTAAACATGCCACCTCTGCTCGTGTTTCTTTTCCTGTACTGAGTCAAGTGGCATAAATAGTGAACCGACAGTGCTGACAGCTGTTGCCTAAAAGCTCAGCCATTATGAATGTTGGTTTTGATGTTTTAGATCTTTAGTTTGGATGTTAAAGAACCCTTTTATGTGTTCTTATGTGTTAAAATGGCTTCTGAAAGCAGCAGCGAGAAACTCTGTATTAATGGGTTTAGGTCTGAATTTGACGGTTTCGTTTGTTGACATCTGCTGTCACTGCGTATTTCAGGCAGTTATTGGGAAACGAGCAACTCTTTATAGCACAACGACCAGATCAGAGAACAAGTGTTAACGATGTGTAATATCATACTGATATACACGATGTAGCTGCGTCAAAATACAAGAGAAGTTTTGTGTTTTATGGTCAAGACAACAGATGTGTTTTCTGTCTCTGTGGGAGAAAAGTTGATAGCGTTCACCTGCACTGCAAAGATACTAACAAGGGCATAGAACCATTTGTGGAAGAAATATTCAGATCCTTTAAAAGCACCAATACGATACAATTAGTTTAGAAATACTCGTTTACAAGTACTGTATTCAGAAAATGAAAACACAGAAGTATTATCAGCCAAATGTAGTAACAAAAGTAAAAGTATTACTGTGAGTGATATATGTATGTATGATATTATTACATTGTTACTGATGCAGCTAAATGTGAGCATCATTTTACTGCTGTAGCTGGTCGAGGTGGATTTTTAACTTCTTCTGTATAAAGTTAGGTATTTCAGTGGTTCCCAACCTATGGGTCAGGCCCCTCCTAAGAGTCACAAGATAAGCCTGAGAGGTCATGAGAGGGTTAATGAGGCAGGAAAGAAGAAAAACAGTTCTGCTACAGAAAGTTGTTTTTTTTTTACTTTCTTGTGAAATACTGAATAATTTGACCTTGTTAAACCTTAAACAGTTATTTTAATGAAACCATGTGAGAAGTTCAGAGGGACAGTGTCTCTTTAGTGGAGCTGCTGTCAACTCAAAGACATCTTTTACAAGCCAAACAGGTTAGAAACTGGTTTAATCTTTGACAATGCAATTGTATTTTTATAAAATATCACGTTTTTGTACGTAAAATCTTGAAATGTAACAAGCTGTCAAATAAATGTAGTGGAGTAAAAAGTACAATATTTCCTTCTGAAAAGTAGTGGAGTACAAGTATAAAGTAGCATACAATAAACGTACAAGTACCTCAAAATAGTACTTAAGTGCAGCGCTTGACTAAATATAGTTGGACTGACATATTTGCATGGTAGTATTCAGTCATAGTCAAGTCATAGTCATTTCCTTCAAAGTGGTGACAGTCTATCATGTCTTTGCCTCATAGCATTTGTTGATATGTATCTGCTTGTACACACACACACACACACACACACATCTATATCTGCAGTTTTCCTATCATTGCATGTAGGATGGAGGCATCCCAGCATAGCTATTTCAGAGATCAATGATGCAGCTCGTTCATTTCCTCTGTTGTTTGGGATCAATCTGTTTCGGGGTCAGTTGTCTGGTTGTCCTCGTCGATTGCCTCATGGTTATGTTGAGATCAATAATGAAGCAAAGTCAGCAAAGTGATAGCATTGAATAGGCAGATAAAAAAAACACACACACAGTTGATCATGAAATTCGATAATGTGCAAATGCCCTCCTCCCCTTGCTATATTAGTTTTCTAAGTTTTATTCATATTAACCACTTTTATCTTTATCTCCGAGTCCTGAGCTCCTCAGCCTGTTGGCAGCGGTGGAGGAAGTATTCAGATCCTTTCCTTAAGTGAAAGTAGCAATACCACAATGTAAAAATACTCCATTACAAGTCACAGTCCTGCATTCAAAAGCATACTTAAGTAAAAGTCCAGAAGTATTATCAACTAATTATACTTAAAGTATAAAAAGTAAAGGTTCTCACACAGAAAATGGTTCCTTTAATGGTGTTGTATTATACATATACTGTATATATTATATTATAGGATTATTATTACTGAGCTATTTATGTGTAAGTAGCATTTTACTGTTGAGGTTGGCTGAGGTGGAGCTACTCCATAAACTATTGGGCAGTTTAATCTGCAAAACACAGAGTCTTATGAAGACGTGTCTGTACCAAATGAGATCCTAAAAAACATATTTTCCTAAAACAAGTGAAAAGAATCTGTCATTGCAGTAAGAACACTATTCAAACAGTTTTTAACTTGTTTAAAAATGCTCTAGAAAGGAGTGCCTGTAGCTTGAAACAAGAAAGAAAGGCAGGTTGCTGCAAAAGAATTATGAAAAATGAAACGTTGTTATTAAAGTGTTTTGCAGGTATGCTTACTGCGCTGTCGGATATTTGACGTCTTCAAAATAAAATACGAATTTAAGGAATTAATTAAAGACTAAAATTACTTGATAAAGAAGGGCATTTTGTGCATTGAACAATTGTATGAAACAAAACTTATACATCAAAGTAACAAGTAACTACATCTGACAAATAAATGTGGTGCAGTAAAAAGTACAGTATCTCCCTCTGAAATGTAGTGGAGTAGAAGTATAAATTAGAATAACATCGAAATACTCAAGTAAAGTATAAGTACCTCAAAATGTCACTTGAATGCAGTACAGGAGTAAATGTTAGCAGTGGTGGAAAGTAACATGTTTCTGCTTTATAGCACTTATAGCACATTGATGAACAGATGTGGCACAGACACGCAAAGGTCTTGATAAATATAGACCATGAGGCTAGCTGAGAGACAAGAGGTAGTTAGTGGAAGGTAGTCTGACAGAGACGGCAACCTGTCTTTGTATTTGTGCCATCATGACAGCGTATGAAAGAGGCCAGGCGGTCGATCCCAGGAGGCTCACGGTCAGGAATAATGATCTCAATGGGGCACAGGTGAGAAAAGAACCACTTAAAGAAAGGTCACATTGTTTTTTATTTTGGCAGGGGTCAAGTGTGACCGTGACATTTTTCATTGCGTCACAGTTTCACAGTGCTGAGGACAGAGGCGGCCTTTCATCACGTCTCAGTTTCACTCTAATTGTCGTTCTTTAAACAAATTAGTTGTGATGTTCGGCTCTATTTGCATGTCATGTTCCTGCCATGCAGCAAAGTCGAATCATGTGGAGCTCTGTTCATGAAAGTGAGACGACATGGAGGTTTCAACAGCTTCCCTCTTATAGACAGAAACTGGAAATGCATCAGTTTGTATCAGAGCTATGAAAAGCTGAGAGTTTTTATTCATTATAGGGCAGCTAGTTGCTTTGTAGTGGGGCAAGATCATGCCTCATGATAGTGGTGAAGTTTACCCTAGTTTTAGTCCTCTGCAGTTGGCCTGTGGTCAGATGCTGTCATTGGTGTAGTAGTTTTTTTTAATCTAGCACTCATCGTGGCTATCTTAGCAAAACATCACAGTCTGGCACGTTAGTCTGCTTTGGCAGGAAGACTAATACAGACATTAGACTCTGGACACTGTTTTGACACGAGAGCATTAAACTCTTGTGTGTGGGTGGTTTTGTGCAGAAAAGAAAATGAGACTAGAATTAGGTAATGATCATTATTGTGGGAGGAACACCTCTGTGTGGTGTGTTTTTTTTCAGCTATAGGCTACTTCCTGTGCTCTGGTGCTCTGTAAGATACGGAAGGCTAATTCACTAAGCTATACTAAGAACAGTGGGCTGGACTTGACACAGCTTGACACAGCTTTTAACTTGTGAAATACTGCTTACAAGTGATAAGACTGTCATTTGCAAGCTTGTTTTGCTTCAAAATAATGTCTTTACAAAAGCATGCACACACTGTTTGTACATTAACTTTAGTTCTTGTTCTGTAGAAGCACCTGTGGATGTACTTGAGTTTCTACATCTGCATTTTTTTGGCCTTTTCACAGGTGGAGAATCAAAGTCTCCGGTCAGCCGTGTACGTCAATGTAGGACAACTTCGCCAAAGCATCTCCGAGTCTCCCCCCTCGGCTCCTTCGTCCTACTCTCCTTCCTACCTTGACCCAGAGGGATGGGAGGTGCATGTTGACCAAGAAAGTGGACAGGAGTACTACTACCACCCCGCCACGGGGCGCACCACCTGGGACAACCCCTTTCTAGACTCCCCCACGGACCCTAAGCCGCTCCGCGCAGAGGAGCCTTATTCCCCCTCACCTCCTCAGTCTCCTGCCCTTTCTCCATCCACTGCCTCCCCCACTGCGTGGACCTCAGACTGGGAGCAGTTGGTGGATGAGACCAGCGGTCGCCCCTACTTCTACAACCCGATGTCTGGGGAGACGTCCTGGGAGCCTCCAGAGCAGCTGAGCCCGTACCCCCCTCTGATGGAGCATATGAGTGTGCACAGGTTTCACGAGGATGGGCCGGTAAGGACAGCCTGGCTGCTCTACTTAGCCTCCCTCTGTCTCCTGTTTTAGCTTCACCCAGGGGAAAGCTGTAAATACAGTCTGCTTTTAATGGAATTAAATCTCCTGCACCTACATAGCAGACAAGACTCATTTTCATCAGGAAAGCTCACAGCACCAGTGCAGAAAGTCCCCAACAGCAGTGTCCCTAACTTTAACAGAACATATACATTTGTCCTCAATTTGAATTAATATTCTGAGTATTCCAGACAATCATAGTCTTTGGGAGATTCAAGAAATATCGGGAAATGTTCAAATGCTTCACTTTTTTATAGGAATATCTTGTATATTTCAAATGATTTCAGCTGTTCAGCTGTTTCAATTTCAAATTATTTCAGCTGTTCAGCTGTTTCTCTCCAACACAAGTAACACGTGGCTCCTTTTCTGCCCCTTAATGACTATTTTTAAGCTAGAGAACATTAATGGGCCAAGAAAGAATAATACTTTGAGGCCATGGAAATACTGTGACTTATTTATCAAAGTCATGGAAAAGTCATTGGGCTCTGTATTGGGGTCACAGTGGGAAATGATTCAGCTGACATTGTTCAGTGAGATGTAGCAACATTTCAACACAAAAACTAAACTGAGGCAAAGACCAGTGTCAGTGTCAGGTCTGCTGATGACTGCAATGGCTTCCAACCTAGAGGCCGGGACTCCCCAAGGGATGATTAAAGCAATAGTTTGACCTTTGGACAGAGCCAGGCTAGCTGTTTCCCCCTGTTTCCAATCTTTGTGCTAAGCTAAGCTAAACGGCTGTTAGCTGTAGCTTCATATTTACTGTACAGACATGAGAGTGGTATCAATCTTCCGATCTAACTCTGGGCAAGAACCCGAATAAGCGTAAACAAGCTGAAAAGAGAACTCATTGCTTAATCTGCACACAACTCATAGACATATGCAACCTGTGATGAGGAGTTATGAGTAGGCATTTCTTAGCTACAAAGGGCCACAAGCCAGAAAGGTTGGGAACCAATGAATTTCTATATTTCATTGTTTTAATGTACGCTGTGTTTCCACCATATTTACATCCCCAGCCTCCTCTACCTGAGGAGGACTACCCCCCCGAGGATTACCCAGCTGCTGATCAACCAGAGGCCTATGATGAGCTCCTTGCCACGGGCCCTCCCACCCTCCCTAAAGACTACACCCTCAGTCATGTGAGCCGGACCATAATCCCCCGGGCCAACCTGGACCGCAGTACCCCAGCTGGTTGGAACCTCACTGTGGAACACAACGGGACCTGGGTGTTCACCAGTGAACACTCTCCAGAGCAGGTAGCTCCATGGACTGACTGATACGAACATATAAGAACAGAGCACATGAAGGAAAATGGAATTTAAGTTCACAAAGGTCCTAAATACAGTTAAGATAGCCTTTATTTTTGCCTGCAAAACACTTTAAAAGTGTTGGATAACATGAATTATTGATGTTTCTAGCGTTTCTGAAACAATTTACTGCTTGGCGTTGTAAGTGCCAAACATAGACATTGACATTAAGAGTTCCAACATGGCTACCGTGATGTTTGATTGTGGAAAGTATTTCTAGCTATCCCTCAGCGATCATTTGTGATTGTTTTGATGTCAGTGGGACAGAATCAAAGAGCGAGGGGCTCTCTTCAGTCTTAAGGCTGGAGGTATGTTTGAAATGAACTAGTTCGTACAAAGTGTCGTGTAACCCCATCTAAAGGCAAATTTATAGCCTTTCTGAACGGCCACGCTCAAAAAGGGGCAAAAAGCCTGTTGTCATAGAGGGGCGCACACTTTCAGACAGTCTCTCCTCGAAGGCATTCATGGTGTTGCACTCGGTCGTACACTTGAAAAGTGATGGAAATAGTTGAAACAGAAGAATGAAACAAGTCTACAACCACGCTAGCGTCTTTGTGAGGTTGTACTTAGACACAGTGGTACTTTGAGCTAAATGCTAAAGTCAGCATGCTAACATGCTGATGTATAGCAGGTGTAATGTTTCTTATGTTTCGCTTGTTAGCATGCTAACATTTCCTAATTAGCACAAAGTACAGTTGAGGCTGATGGGAATCATCAGGTACTGGATCCTTTAAAAATCTGACCTGATGATGGCACTAGATGAAACATCAGAGGATCACGTTTAAGTTATTACAATTCATCCTGAAGGGGGGCATGAACATCTGTATCCATACAGTATTTGTTCCACTCAAAACCACAAATGTCAACCTCATGGATCACCAAAGTCATTAGGACTGGTCTGGTGACCATGAATGTACAAAATTTCATGGCAGTCCATCCAGTTTTTTTTGAGATATTTCAGTCTGGACCAAAGTGGTGGACCAACTGACCGATTAACAGACCGACATTGCTATGCATGCAGCTTTACCGCTAGAGTGGCTAAAAAGAGATCTTGAGAGAGAAGTTCAAATCCTGCATGCTTTCTCACCTCCACCACACACCTGGCCAGTCACTGAGTGAAGTGGGCGTGAATTATCAGTTTTAAAAGTTACAAAAACTGTCTGGAAGCTGGAAAGGTGTGGTTGGAGGGGGTTTCAGGCGCTGTTGGGCCGTCCGACAAACTCTACACACAGGAAGCAAAAAAGTACCAATTTCTCCAACAACAGTAGTAGGCTATAGCCTCAATAGACCATGATGCAATGAATACTGTGCAACTCTTCCTTTATGTCACCTACTTCACTCTCTTATTCTTACCATCGCAACAGGACACTTTTAATTCAAAAGCATTAATATACAGAAGTATTGGAGAGAAAGCTTTTGTATTATGAGCTGTAGTAGATCTAAGACATTCTTCTTTCAAACCAGTCACCTGAAGCAGTGAAAATACTTTCAGTTTCTTATTTGGGAAACAACACAGTCATTTTGAATCATCTTTAACAAAGACACTTTTGTTATGTAACAGTGGATCAAGTCTGTGGATGATCGAGGGCAGACCTACTACTATCTGAGAGACGGCTCCAAGTCTCAGTGGAACCTGCCTGAGGTAAAGATCCTTCACTACATGGAGGTCAATGAAAAACCTTCCGCTTTGTTCATGATACACAGTAGATGGCAATATGTATCATTCAGGACCCCCCCCCCCCCAAAACGTAGTAGTAATTAGTAGTAAATGAAACTAAACAGTGTTTTGGTCCCTCCAGGCCCCTGTAGCTCCTAGCCAGTCCAGGATGGAGAATGGTGTTGAGGCAGACAATGGGTCAGTCATCAAAAACTGGAGACACACCATCGGACCTGCAATGTTCAGCTCAGCCCAGGATGACGGGGTACACTTTCACACACACTCAGACCTGTATGTACATGTACATGGTGTGTCACACATCCAGGGTGTGTCAGCCAGCTTAAACAGAAAGCTTTAGTCAGGCTGAAGCAGTGAGGGTGAGTCCCTGTTAAACAACCGACACTCCCAGGTTTTTAAACCCTTATTTAGCAAGGCAAATCAGCTGCAGTGCATCATATTAACAGTCTGAGGACGGAGCTGCAGAGGGAAGGAGAGGGAGGGCTACAATTGTACACAAACACTGGGGAGTTGCTGGATACAAATACAGGTTTTTTCCTACTTAGCCACTCAGCTGTAGCAGTCAGGGCTTCAACACCTTGCTCAAGGGCACAATTTAAGTGTAGGGCTGGCCTCTGCGTTCATTTCTCACCCGCAGATTTAACAAAAATCTGATCTGATCTGATCCCCTAATAATGTTTGTGTCTTTCATCTTTTATCACTATTTGTGTTTGAACTTGGCACCTACAAGGTGTACATACACACTACATGGCCAAAAGTATGTGGACACCTGAAAATTATATTTATAAAGACTCTGGAGGCTTGGTTTAAAGAAGCGCTAGTGATTTTTTAAAACTAATTTATATTTCCTTCTTTTGTGTGTAGACCATTAGACACATAAACACAACCACAGAGAAAAAATAAGAATACAATGAAATAAATAAAATTAATAAAGCAAAAGGAAATGAAAAGGAGTCTTTTTTTCACAACCACAGCTACTCTAGAGACTAAGTGTACATTGTACCAAGAAATGTATCTTATCTGGTGTTTTCTGGTTAATATTCCAAATTAAAATTTTGATGCTATGGTCTTATGATTTTTATGAATTTTAAATCCTAAAATCTCCTTCTGCTGTTCAGAGGTTCGTCCCAACTCACAGGAGGAACACGTCAGACTACAGCAGCGACAGCTCCAGCACAGGAAACTCTCCAGAGACGCAGCATAACGTGAGTGGTCTGCTGATACCTGTTACTCTACAATGACTAGAGGCTGAATACACGACAGTTAGTTAGCCATTAAGTACTGTGACCTGCCGCCGAATCTGAATGGTTCCCTGTGTCTCTTTCTTAAGGCTTTTGGGTTTAGAGCCTGGAGAAACCCCTATTATCTGACCTCGAGGTGGCTGCGCTATAACGTGGGTTGTTAGTTTGAGTGTTCACCTGAGCTCGATGCATAGATAGCAGCGTCTATCTATGATGGGCAAAAGGCATGACTTTAGATCACTTGAGAATTTGTTGCACTCGAACAGACGTGTTTCATTCCCTGCATCAAAGATTATGTTCATTTTAATCCTCCTGTCTCTCATTTAGTGTTCCACTGCTGGGATGCATGTTACAAGCAACCTGATAAACCCACTGTTTATATTCCCATTGTCATGTATACCATATAGGGATATGAGGTCATGTCCTGCTGTATTCAGGTAGTTCAGGGGTTAATCCGCCATACACTTCACTGCAGATTTTTGACTTATAAATGTACAGTGAACAACCAAACATAGCAGCCACGATGATGGAAAATCCTTTTTTTTTTTTAATTCGCAGGTCCTGCCTGAGTGTCACTGACGAAATAATAATATAATAATAAACTTTATTTATATAGCACTTTTCTTAACAAGGTTGCTTCACAGAAAAAGAAAAAAAACAGCAGATAAAAACAACACAGGGATCCATAAAACATTGGGGGATAAAATAAAGTTAAAAAATGTTAAACGGAGTAAAATGATAAAACCCAGTAAGTTATATTTAAGAATTCATATACGCCTTTCTATATAAGAAAGTTTTAAGAGATGCTAATGATGTAGCCTGTCTGATTTCAATAGGCAGAGTGTTTCATAGTCTCAGGGCTCTAACAGCAAAGGCCCGGTCACCTTTGGTCACAAGCCGGCACACAGGGAGTCAATAAATGCCAACCACATTCCTGAAAATGTTAAAAGTTGCAGAAATATTAAAAATATGTACAGTATATCAAAGGATAATTCAGGTGATATTCTACATTTTGCTTCTTATCAACAAATCTCCCAGAAAGACCAAATCCAACAATCTATTGATCCTTTTATCAGGTTTTTTGTGTGTATTCAAAGCCTGATTTATATCTTCTTCCTCTGTGCCACAGAGCTCCATGGTTGTCCAAAAACTATAAAAAAAGAAACACACAAGTGAGTCACAGTGTTGTACTGGGTGAAATGTTCCTTCATTACTATGAACACACACACACACACACACTGTAGTTCATTTTGAGTCAATGCCACACACATCGTCCTGCTGCTGTAAATACTCACTAGTGCACCAAATCTGCAGCTAAAAATAGTCCCCAATAAAAGCAGTATTTACTCCTGTTTGAGTGAAGTTTACTAAAAACTACCGTGCCCAGCTCTTTTAGAATTTTATGACTATAAATGACTATATATTCACTCCCATTTTTAAACATTAAGGTTTTTGTTAGGAGTAAATGAGTTTGAGTGTCAGAGACAGGAAGGGGAAGTCAGACTAACAAATTGTTGTATTTGATCTTTTCATGGAATTTGTTGACAACACCAAAAATAATAGAATAACACCAGCCTTATCCTTAAATCATACACAGAACAGACTAAATATTCTGTTGATTTATATAGTGATGGTGAAGTATTGCTTAAATGAACTGCATCAGCTTTTAATCAAAATAAAAAATCTAAATCTTTGAACTTCCTTGCCTCTTGGGGAAGTCCCCCCCTGCAACTCCAAACATGCATGGATGATCAAATCTTTGACTTTTTAGGATATGAGGCATGTAAGGAATCAATCATTGTGCACATATTGTAATAGAGAAGTTTGGATGTGAATGCTGTTGAACGTAATCTGCGTGCATGGCTTTATTGATTAACGTTGTGTGCAACATTGTAACCAGAATTGTGCGTCCCTCATATCATCACGTAACTCTTCAACAATTACAAATAGTCTATAAAGAATTGAAATGTTGTGATCGTTTACATCTTCAGGTGCAGAACTTAGAGAAAGCAGGAATTCTCAACAAAACAAAAGTGTCTGAGAACGGCAAGAAAGTAAGGTAAGATGAAACTTCACTTTGTTTTTTTTTGTTTTTTTGCAGGTATGACACTCTCATGTTTCAGTTTCAGCGTTTGTGTGTGTTTGGATTCATGTGTCTTCCCCAAAGCTCTCCATTGCTTTGTTCCGTGTCAGTGATGGTGTTACGTCCACTGACTTTCATCTTATTAAATAAAGGTCGTAACAGATGGTTGTTCCTCCATTTCAGGAAAAACTGGACCCAGACATGGACGGTTCTCCTCGGAGGAGTGCTCACGTTCCACAAAGACCCAAAGTCTACAGCATCAGGGGCCTCGGTACGATATACATTAAGTATTAGAGGAGAGGAAAGTGCTCATCCTGCGTTAATAAGAAGCTGTGACACCTGAATGTTGCATTCCTGCTCATGTTGCATTCTGTACATTTCTGAGAGGGTTGTGACTGGGTGAGAAGTTGTAGACAGAATTAACGACTTTTTTTGTTTTCTTTTTGTTTCTTGTCTTGAAGTTTCAATACATTGCCTGAAACTTAGGTTTAGTCAGCACTTTGGAAATCAGTGTTTCATACCTAAGAAAGGGAATGAAGCATTGATCTGCAGCATGCTGCAGGCTTGTTGTGTCACCCTTATATGAGGAGTGACAGCGCAGACAAGCCTTCAGGTCATAAGCTGACAGGGACAGTCACAGCTTTGTGTAACGCAGCTCGTTTCTTGGAATGTGGCGCCGTCAGTTTCGTAAACAGCTGTATTTTCTTTTCTCCACACAGAACAAGACCAATCAGATTGTTCCGGAGGTCACGGTGGACCTGCGAGGAGCCACGATTGGCTGGGCCTCAAAGGACAAATCCAGCA
Source organism: Macquaria ambigua (assembly GCA_008360985.2). NCBI lineage: Eukaryota > Metazoa > Chordata > Actinopteri > Centrarchiformes > Percichthyidae > Macquaria > Macquaria ambigua. The sequence goes on from VMKM01002405.1 coordinate 29,194, forward strand.
AAAAGAATGTATTAGAGGTGTGTTCATGTTGACAATAGATATAATGTGATGTGTGCCATTCTGTAGAGGCTGTCATCTTTAGCAATTAACATGTGTGCTTGTTTTTTTTTTAGCTTCATTTTCTCCATTTAAGATCTGAGCCCCTACAGTGTGTAATTTATGCTTCTCAACTAAAACTTGATCTCATGTATTTATGTCACATATTAAAATAAATGTTGTGAGTTCATGAGTAAAAAGAGATCATCTGGGAAGGATCAAAGTGTGATTTGTGATTCACGTAATTACTGTTTCCCGATGTGTCCTCCTCAACATCTCGTTACCTCTCCTCCAGTTAAAAGGCAAGAACGGCGTGGAGTTTCTGATACAGTACGATACAGAAAGCATCATCAGTGACTGGCACAAAGTCTTAGTGGACACCATACGACAACTGGTGAGTCCCTTCACTGTCCATAATTGACAAGTGAAAATGATCCACATTAAACTGCAAAATATCTCCAGCTTATCAAGTCATTTCTGTCTGTAGTAGTTGGACGCTTATTCGCTTCAGAGAAAGTGGAGGTGTCATTGCAGTGTCTGTTTCTTGAAACGAGAAAGAATATAGCAGATTGCTGCTCTTCAGTTAAAAATAGTGGATTTTTATTTTAGAAAATACTTTAAATACGTTGATTTGCATTGCAAATATTCTTAATTCACTGGCGGATTTTGTTATTTTAAGAGAAATACACTTTAAGGACTGAATTACAGACAAAGTAACTTGAGAAGAATATGTAATTGTCTTTCTATGTTACTAATCTCTTCATTTTGACAAATGACGCTGATTAAATACAGTTTAATTCAGGTTTTAATGTGCAGTCAATATTGTGCAATACTTTTACTCCCTCTGTTCATCAGGAGTACCAGGACCATCATTCAGAGGAGGACGACGGGGACTTATACGAGAAGATCGCCCTCACAGAGAAAGATGAAAAGGTTGGAGGCGGCATGGACAAGCGAAGATGTAAGTTGAAAAAAAAAAAAATCAATTATCCTTGTTTAACTGTGGCTTGAATGATGTAATCATTTTGACCCAGTTAAGCTACATCAGGCCCATTGGGAGCTACAGTTACAGCCATTTTAAATGTCTAACGTTGCTTTTTCTAGCCTCCAAGCCGAACATCACACCCTCATCCAGCTCTGCAGGAGACACGGACCAGAAGAGGGTTCGAACCAAGCTGATGAAGTTCCTCATGAAGCGCCCCACGCTGCAGTCTGTCAAGGAGAAAGGCTACATCCGAGGTAATTTCAGACAGCCGTAACATAATGTAGCTCTTTTTTAGACTGTGGCTGATTTGAATAGAAGCAAATGGAAAAAAGGTACAAAGAGAAAATCAACTCATAAGAGTTTTACCCTACCAGACTTTGAACACTCATGGTTGTAGTTATACGCATATTTAAACTCATTGCATTTTCCAGCGTACATTTCAGTTGAATTTCAGTTCAGTTCAGATCTTTATTGTTCCACAAGAGGAAATTCTTTTTGCAGAAAGGCAGCATACAAAAACATACAACTTAAACGCAATAAAAACACAATAAGACGCAATAATAATTGAAGACATTAAACGTGCTGGTACTATTGAGTTTGAGTTGGAGTTGATTTGCATTCATGCTCACAGTTAACAACTGCATAGAGGCAGAATTTACATGATTGTACATCATAAAAATATAAATCTATGCATATATCTATATACACACATGCACCCATACATTTATACTCATACATACTCATTTACAAATACATCCATACACTTAAATACAACCATGCATACATTTTAAAATCCATCTTTGTTCCATTCAGTTTTATATTGTAGCAATTCAGGCAGTACAGATTACAATAAAAGGTTAATGAGATAAAAGCAATGAAAAACTGCAACAATAACAAAAGGGATACATTAAGATAAGATAAAGCTGTTGTGCTGGTGATAGCTAACACAGCCTGTGCAGTCGTATTACTATTAATATATGATATCACATTGTGTATATTTTATAAAAAACATTTTTTTAATATTGTGATACGCATCTTACTGTTATTTTGTATATTGCATATACAAATTGGAATATATTTTGTACTCATTTCGTACTGCACATATTATATATACAGTATTTATTATATTTTATTGCAGTTAAATTACATAACCTCAACAGCTGCATTTCTGTCTATATTGTCTTCTATTTATGTTATATATCTTCCCAATGTAACTACTCCATTTTCTCAAACGGAGTATTTATTCATTCTTTCTTCTTATCTAATGTGTTACAAGGATTAATAATATCTTCAATGGGATGATAATACTGCTACTACAACATCTACAAATATTATATTTACTACTACTACTGTTAATAATAATGTTCTTATTCGTAGACAATGTGTTTGGTTGCCATCTGGCCACACTGTGTGCACAAGAGAAGACCACAGTTCCTAGTTTTGTGGAGAAATGTATCAAAGCAGTGGAAAAGAGAGGTAATCCACCTTGTTTGTGTCACTGCCTGAATCATATTGAATCAGTCTTTTTGCTGTGTGCAGTGCAGAAGGTGACTTACTGGTGCTGCTTTACAGGTTTAGACATTGACGGACTCTACAGAGTGAGTGGGAACCTCGCTGTCATTCAGAAACTACGCTTCAAGGCCGACCACGGTAAAGTTTACAACAAGTTAATGTGTATTAAACTCAAATCATTCGGTCACTTTACATACAGAGAAAGAAGAGGGTTCATAGTGCATTAAAGCACTCACTGTAGACAGCAGCGCCACCTGCTGTGCTTTAATGGGCTGTGCACCTGTTGTGTTGAAACAGAGGAGCTGGACCTCGAGGACGGCCAGTGGGAGGACGTTCACGTCATCACCGGAGCTCTCAAGTTGTTTTTCCGAGAGCTTCCCGAGCCGCTTTTCCCATTCAGCCACTTTAATAAGTTCGTCTCAGCCATCAGTAAGCAGATTTTTGAATCTATAAATCTAATTTGAACAGACTATATCACCTGACAAACCTTTGTATTTTTGGTCTGAATACAGCAAATATTTAAATTAAAGTTAATGATGCAGTTGATGGTTGCTAGATATTAATTATATTTATAACTGATTAATAATTTTGTCCTGTTTTTCCAGGAATTCCTGATTACAATGCAAAACTGTCTTGCGTGTATGAGCTGGTCAAATCACTTCCTCCTTCAAATCATGATACCATGAAACTTCTTTTTGGGCATTTACGCAGGTATGCTTCACTTTTCATTATCATCGTTTTATTTTATCCTTTGCATGTTTCCATCAAACAGTTTGAGAACTTGTAACAAATTTATAAAAGTTGATGTAAGAATATAATTGAATAAGTCTCATCTCAGTTAACACATACACTGTATATATAAAAACAAAACAGGAAAATTATGACTCCTCACATTATCATCCCCCCCTTTTTTTTTCTCTGACAGGGTCATTCAGTATGGGGAGGACAATCGCATGACTGTGCAGAACGTGGCAATTGTATTCGGCCCGACGCTGCTTCGGCCAGAGATGGAGGCAGCCAACATCACCATGCACATGGTCTTTCAGAACCAGATAGTGGAGTTCATCCTGAATGAATATGAGCGTATCTTCTACTCCAGCTAAAGCAGTCGCAAGCCTCCAGTGCACACCCGGCCAAACGCCTACATGTGCTCAAGTTATTTGAAGTGCTAGATTTACCTTTTGCATGCACATAAACAGCTTCAGTGCGGCGTTTGAAATGAAACTCCTCTTGTAAAATAAGTTAAAGGGCTCTTCAAGTTTTCTTTGCTCAGAATATTTGAGGTTAAACCACATAAAATTAGATAAAGGGATCTTCAAATGGTCTTTGCTGAGAGTATTTAAAGCATGTTTAACCACTGTTTTGTCCAGATTTACTCCATAGGAGGCTGACACTGTTAGAACTATCTTTGGCAGTATTTTTGGATTGGAAATCGAGCCACACAGGCGTAAACAGCTGTGGTTTGGTTTCAGAGCTATTGAGCTTGTTGCTTGGGTGGAAGAAGGAGTGCATCAGGTTGGCCTTGCTCCCTGAAACTCTCGCTGTCTTAATCTCACAAGTCACTTTCTGGAGATTTGAATTGTTTTATTTTTATTTTTTGTCTGTTTTGTTTTGTCTAAATGGCAGTGATAATAGAACCCAAATCAAACCTGGACGGATGCATTAATTCTCTCTTTAAGAAATGATCAATGATTGCTTCCGTCTTTATTTTAGAAAGTTTAACAACATTTAAATATTGTTTTGAATTTGAAATTACAGTATATTACATATGGCAATAACTGAGATTGTATTCTAATACTGTTTGTGTCTCATTTTACCCATGAATTTTATTGTAATATAGAAATGTATAAAAAGAAATATTAATACCAACATACTGCTGTGAAGTAGAAGGTGACATAGAATACTTGTGTAAAATGCCATTTTTCAATCATGCTGTACTTGAAGAAACTGTATAATAACACCATAGACAGTTGGCAGTAAAGTCAGTCTGACCATAAACCAGAAAAGTGGATTCTAGAAGAGATTTATGACCTGTAAATAGAAATAGATGGCATATTTATGCTGAAAGTTATTGACAATGCACAAGTTATTCCATAATAAAAATAACTTTGTAAAAAAGAACAGCTGTTTATTTATTCCCGTGGAAAGGCTTGTGAAAACATGTCTGTAAACGAACAACATAAACACAACTATCTGATATCATTTTGAAATTGGGAGATGGTTGACTCAAATGTTATATAACTCAAGTTCAAGTACATAATCAGCAAGTTTTTGTCACATGCATTATTATTTTACTGTTACTAATGCCTTAATGTGTAAGCAGCCTTTAAATGTTGCTGCTTAGTCAGTGTGGAACTATTGAAGAAGTATTAAGTACCATAAAACAGTAATAATATATTTATTAATATATTGCTTACAGTTTACTAGCTAGTTTATTTTATTGCTACGTTGTACTCTGCTATATGCACTTTATTTGAACATATTCAGATCTTTTATTGTACTCAGGTTTTTATACACCCATACATTTTTTTTAATGCCTGATGGTTTTATGTTTTGTTTGTAAACCCTGGTCCTGAATGACAAATGCACTTGAACAAAAACTTCAACTTAATTCTCCAATAAAATACAAGTACCTCCAAAACTACAGTACTTGAATACATGTATGTAGTTACCTTCCACCATTTGTAATTCATATAAACTACTTGTATTACATTTTTAAGGTTTATAATTTTTGTATTTAAGTTTTAGATTGTATTTATTTTTAAGTTTATTTTTCAAATACACACACACACACACACACACATATATATATATATATATATATACTTTATATATATATATATATATATATATATATATATATATATATATATATATATATATGTATATATGGTAAAGTGTTTGGGAATCCTTTGTAAAAACTAAAGCAAAAGGAATAATCAAAAGAAGCATCATTAAAGAGTGGCAGCACAGTTGGGATACAGGAAACACAGGACGACACCTTTTGCAGTACAGCGAGAAGTGAGCACAGTGAGGACAGCTAAAAGGAGCACCAAAGAGGAGAACATCTTAACAAGGCTGAGAGTAGGACATACCAGACTTAACAAAACAGTGCGCATAATTAACAAACATCCCTCAGGATTATGTGAGCACTGTCAAATAGAGGAATCAGTGGAGCACTCTTGAGAACGAGAAACATTAAAGAGGGAAATCAGTGAACTTGGAGTGGTAGAATTGAGTCTAAAAATGTATGTACCATTGGATTAGGGAGTTTATTCCATTATTTGAAAGAAACTGGGCTGATCAAAAGAATTTAGTGTTAAGTGATTTTTTTTACATTTAATTTATTCGGGGAAAGATAACTCTGGTCCACACTCCAATATAGTAGGTGGCGGTAATGCACCTTTACGCTGGTTGACACCCGCCATGAAACGGAAAAAAGAAGAAGAATCCTTTGTAGCTAGTCGGAACCATTTGAGAGGTTGGACGCGCTTCCGGAAGCTGTCAGCTGTGGACACCGCATCAACTGCAATGAGTTTTGAGTGGCCCTGGCAATATAATTTCCCACCGTTTTTTACGTGAGTCGGCTTTTTCTGAACCATATTTGAACGACGGTTTTAAAAAAATGAAGTAACTCTGCTTATTAGATTCCATTGTTCATATGTTATTGAATCGAAGTGTTTTCATTTGCGAGCTACCATCATGTTAGCCGGCTAACTGGCTAAACAAAACAGACTGCTAGGGAAGTGGAAGTACACACCTACTGGCTTTCCAAAGTTTATGTAACAGCTCCACTTGTTTTCATTTGGCGACTCATTGAGGCTCGACTGCATACGACTATTTATACAAATACACATGTAATTAATTTATGGTGGTTTGTGTAAGTTTAGAGAATGAGTCTAGCTGTTAGCTATAGCTAGCTGTTTTGACACTGCCTCAACTTGCTGTCAGCTTGCAAAACACTAATATGGTATTTGCATGTCCACCAACTATTAACCAGTGTTACAGCGAAGTTTTCTTTTTATCTTGGTCACACGTTATATTTTAATAGCTGTTAAATTTGAGTGCCTGCGGATGTAGATTTAAAATATAAATAGGGTCACAATTTTTGCTAGCTGAGACAGCAGCAACTGGTGGCCAGTAGTGTATAGGTGTGTCTGTAGAGCACTGACATCTCACTAAATTTGGTCAGCACATCAGTCTTTTTCCTGTAATTGATGGACAATACCAAGAAGACCTCAGTGCTGAAATTTTAAATTACTATGACTCTGCAACACAGAGACTGTTAATAAGTGTTCTTCTCAGAAGTGTTGAAGTTTCAGGAGTGTTTTCAGTGTGTTGACTTTTATCTGCTGTGGCCCCTTTTCTTCAGAAAATGCTGATTATTCCATGTAAATTATCACAAGATAAATTAACAGGGCTCAAACAGAACATAATGCAGTAGACTGTTTTAGGCACTATTTCATTGGCAGTGTGTGGTAACTGATTCTGCTAAGCATACACTATTCTTTCTACATATGATCTGGGGCTATTTTTCATGGTTTGGGGTTGTCCCCTCAGTACGTTTAGGAATAAGATGATTATTGAACATCTCATCCCTAAATCACGGGCTTTGATATGCTGCTATAACAGCCTCCACTCTTCTAGGAAGGCTTTCCACCAGATTTTTGAACCTGGCTGCAGGGATTTGCTCCCATTCAGCCACAAGAGCATCAGTGAGGTCCAACACTGATGTTGGGTGATGAGGTCTGGCTCACAGTCGGTGTTCCAGTCCACCAAACTGGGAGAACCATTTATTTATGGACATGGCTTTGAGCATCATGGGAGCACTGTCATGTTGATTAATTACAGATTTCAACATTAAGATCCCAAACCAAAAGTATGTAAAAGTATGTGGACAGAAATAGTAAATGGTATGGAAAAGCAAAATCTCTGATCACTGTAGTCTCACTGTATCATCTGTCGGTATCTATCGTCATATCCAGCACATTTGACTGTTATCAGGCTATTAAATAGGCATTATCATCACACAGCTGTCCCAAAACATAAGGGCTAGTAGGAACCTACTAAACCTACTGGTAGGGTTCAGGAGGCTGTTATCACCCATTTATTTCAGTGAGCCAATGCGTGTTCAGGTGTCGTATTAAGAGCAACAAAGTCCGCGTGAGGAGAAGGAGACAGAGGTGGATGGATGGGTCAAACAAACAGGAACTTCACTGAGGAAGCTGGGGTTCGTGTCCCGTATGAAACCAAAAGTCAACGTTGACTTATTTAAAGTTTAAAGTTACAAAATGTTGGTTTCGTAACTCATGTTACACACTTATTTGAACCCAAACTATGATATTTTCCTAAACCTAACCAAGTAGTTTTGTTGCCTAAACCTAAGTGCGTCTGTATGAGACACCGACGGGTGTGACATGAGTGATCAACCATGTGAATAGATGATAACGGCCTTCTGTACCTACTAGTAAGTAGTAGCAGGCCCCTACTAACCCATATCTATGAGGCTGATAACGGCCATTCAATCGAGGGATAATATTCCAAACGGGTGTCATATCACCCGAGCCAACATCACAGGAATTTTAGCTGCTTGGCCTGGTTTGGTTTTCTTCTGTCATAAACAACGCACACATAACACACTTGTCCAAATATTCACAAAACACACACACACACAAAAGAAGAAAACCAAAATCAAAAGACACAAATTCAATCCATCATGGGACCTGGGCGTCCAGATTAAATAAAATAAATATGCTGTTTGTGTCTGTTTGCCTTGTGGTGAGCGTGCTTAACATCTTCTGCTCATCTCTTTGTGGACAGGCTACAGCCCAATGTTGATACGCGACAGAAACAGCTGGCAGCATGGTGTTCCCTGGCTCTGTCTTACTGTCGGCATCACAAGCTCTACACCCTGGACGTCATGGAGGCTCAGGAAAGCCCCGTGTTCAACAACAAGAAGATAGAACGTATCCTAACAGTCCACCTGTGGTTCAGTCAACACCCATTTCAAATCCAAATTGTCTCTCATGTTTGCGTAGATTCTTTGATTTGGATTTATAGGCTGCCATCTTTATTGGGATATAAAATTACACTTAACACACGATATTAATGTTTACAATCAGGCTTGGTTTTAAATGCTTTTTAGTACAATGCCGACTCGCTGGCTGCACTCCACACTGCTGCAGTAGCCTGTGTTGAACTAAATTTGAAGTCACTTTATGTTGAGATTCTCCCTTTTTATTTTAGTGAATATAAGTTCCACCACAGGAAGTGTAGTCACATCAACATGATTACTGAACACATTTTCCCTTTACCTGTAAGTCAGTTTTCCTGGTGTTACTCGAGTTAAAGGGGAACTCCACTAGTTTTACACATCATAGTCTGTTTACAGGTCTCAGGGAGTATTACTGCATATGTGAAAAGAGTTGTATAAAGCCTTTTGTGGCTCCAGAGGGAGCTGCGTGAAATCTGATATATTGACTCAAGTGATGTCACTTGAAAAAAATCTGGGGGTGTGGACTTTATCAGACCTCTGTAGCCCACTCCTGATTTCTGCTTGAGGCTAGCAGTTCGAGGCTACATTAGTCGCTACACACCCGATTCTCAGACGGAACTGTTGGTGGTCGAGTTGCGTTGTGGGTAATGTAGGCGGCAGGTTTTGACGAAGAAGAAGAATGTGTGGAATATCTGTGGTTCTACTGCATCGATTTTGATCTTTCTTTTTTTTTTTACTTTCCATTGTGAGTTAAACAGTCTTATAGGAGAGCAATGCTAAATCGATGGAGTACTCTTTTAAGAAAGTTAAGTATTTTCTTAATTTGTACATTTATGGATGGATAACATGAGACGTTTTGAAATTCAAACTAGCATCAAGACACTGATTGTACCCCTGTACATTTGTTACTTTGTGTTCTTGTTTGCCTTTAACTGAACTTCAGGAAAACTGTCAATGGAAGCAATTCAAGTTGTGTTTGAGGAATTGAGGAAAAAAGGTAAATTTTGTTCTGTCTAGATGTTTGCATAGTGTTGAGATTAGGAATACTTATCTCATTGTCTCACTGTGAATTCACTTCAACAGTAATAAACATGTTTTTATCATTGTGTTGTCTAACCTCAGGCAACCTTGAATGGTTGGACAAAAACAAGTCTCGGTGTTTAGTCATGTGGAGGCGACCAGAGGAGTGGGGAAAGTTAATATACCAGTGGGTGAGTCATCAAACTTAAGACACACACTGTACTGTCTGTGAAACTGTACATTTTTGTGCATTTGTTGGTCTGATTAAGGATAAATGGAAAGAAGAAAATGTTCTCTAAAGCAACAAATAAGAGGTAAATTTGAAAGCAGTATAATTTGCTGCTGTCAGATCATGTTGTTCAGTATTACAATATTATTGTGTTATGTTATTCAAGTCTCAGACCAATAAGATCTACACTAGGTGACTCTGGTACAACTTTTTTATATGATATATACACATGGAACGTAGGATATTTAGTGATAAATAACTACAAAAGGAAAGAAATAAGCACTCTCCGCAATAAGTGCGTTTACATTTATTTAAATAACTGGGTCGGCTTACTGCAGTAACCTGATTTCTTAAATGTCATTTAAATAAGAGGCCGGGTCTCCGTAATAGAGGTCAGTGTTTGGGGAACGTTCCCTAAAACCTACAGTGCCCAGCTGTTTTAGGAAATTACTGGACCTTTTTAAATATATGAAACCATATATTTGTGAGGAATTACGTCTACAGAAGGAACCAATGGGCTTGGAGCTGAGTGCCAGAGGCCGGTCAATAAGTATTGAGAGATGTAAAGTATTGTTTGTTTTGGTCTTTTCGTGGGATTTGTTGACAACAACAACAATATAGAATATCGCCAGTTTTACCCTTTAACAAGTCCCAGCTGGATGATTTACCATGAGCAGACCCAGCGTTCTTCATGTCTGATGATAGTTGCTGCACCTTATTAAATGCTCTCTTTATAACTGTGAGCTCCAGGTCATATCCCTCCAGTACAAAAAAATAACTTTTAACACTTTTATTCCCACAAACCTTTTCTCAGAAAATGGAGAACAAGTGTTGTGTCTGCCCTTCACTGTCAGAGGAAAACTGTTGTTATTAATTCTGATCTTAGCTATTGTCTCAGACTGACCATTACTCTGTTCTCTAACATTTTAGGTTTCCAAAATCGGGATGGTCAACTCTGTGTTTACACTTTACGAGTTGTCCAACGGTGATGACACAGAAGGTGAAGGTATGGTACCATTAAAATGTTAAGATGAATCGGCATCAGTACATTGTTTTGCACACTGATTGATTAACGTATTGAAATGTAATCACTTAGAACATGTATAGACCCTATTGAAGTCAGTGGCATCTTTTAAATCCCTTCTCAAAAGTAAAACAGGCTTTTATTGATGTCATTTTTCCAGTTTTAATTAGTATTATATTTTTTTATCTTTTCTTTTTTTTTTCTTTTTAATTGTAGCCCTGAAATGTTTCAGTCTTGAGTTTCCCATGTAAAGCACCTTGTAACTTTGTTTTGAAAGGTGCTGTATAAAAATTGTATTATTCTTATTGTACCTTCTGACATAAACTGTTATCTGTTTCTCCAGAGTTCCACGGTTTAGAGGAGTGGATGCTGCTGCGCTCATTGCAGGCTTTACAAACAGAAGGCAAAGCAGAGGTCATCGCCATGGATGATGGAAAGGGCGTCAAATTCTTCTGAAATGGTGCTGGAATCACACACACACTCTGTCTGGGAACCCTCATACTGTACCTTTTACAGGCAAATTTTTAAGATTTAGCCATTTAAGGCTACACAAGGTGCATCTCAATGCCCCAGCCCAGAGGATGCTGGTCCTGCAGTTGTTGTTGCCTTTTGGTTTCAAAGCCTTTTCTTATTGGAAGCGAACCAATATCATGTCTAAGCATTTGGGGAAAAAAACATTTGAGGTGACACTGTGTTTAAAGTTGTCACTCTGTCTGTCTGAGGTAACATTTGTTGCCATTTAAACATGCAATGAGTCTTATCAGGGTAAACCCTACCATGTCTGAATTCTCTTGGGGAAAATATTTCCCCACCAGCTGTAACTTTACTTTTTCTTTATTGTAAATACGACTAGTTTTATTCCGATTTTCCCTGTTAATAAATTTCCTCTGTATAATTAGCTCTGGACCTTTTTCTCGGATGTTGTTCCTCTATCCAACCAGACATCCCAAAGAAATCCCAGAACACCAGGGGGACTTTTTATTTTGAGAATAAATGCTTCCAGAAGAGGAACACCTCAGAGACTCGGACCACCAATCCAGGCTTGGCTCTGCTGAGTGTAATAATAGTGGACTTCATGTACAGATTGCTGTCATCCTTTTATTGTGCAGTAGCTACTGTGACACTCCTGTTATCCTCTCTCTCTCTGTGTGTCTATATTCAACCTTCTTTTTTCATATCCTGTAGGAAAATAAATTAGAAATTTGCTAAACATGCTTGTTTTTGTTTCTTTAAAATGTCTCAAGGTCTTGAATTATCGTAGATGATGTTGTGTGGAAAAACATGAATGATAATGTTAACAGCGCCCCCACAGAGAGCTGACGTGCTGAGTGGAACCGCACTGATCGAGATGTGCTCTACTTTCTGCTTACAGAATGTACTGAATGACTGCATATAGTGGATGGCCCACTCACACATCATGTGCTGTGTGTCCCTGCCTATGGGGAGGATACAGCTCCAGGGAATCCTGTGTGTGTGTGTGTGTGTGTGTGTGTGTGTTTCTGATAACACTTGTGGAACAGGTGGGGCCCAGTGTGGCCTTGGCTGATAGGGGTGTCTTGTTTCAGCAGCAGCAACAGCTCTCCGCGCTGTGGCTCCCCCTGCAGGTTAGGCCCGCACGGTGCACCGCCCCCCCCCACGCCACACAAACACCCCTGGGCTGCATATCTCTCTCGTTCAGGCTGATTACATGACGACAGTCTGAGAGACGTCTGTAGTGAAATGACTCATCGGTTGTATGTTAATTCAGAGGAACTAGAGCAGTTTTGCTGGTTAATGACTGACCAATTAGAAGAGGTCATATCTTGTTCTGCTGCTTTTTACGCAAAGCCTGTGAAGTCAGTGGAAGGACTACGTGTGGCAACTGTCCAGCTAATCGAGTTTATGTATCCTCTCTGAAACACTGCCTTTCTTTTACATCTTATGCAACTCACAATTTAAATTTTAAAGATATTCAACAGATCTTTTTGGACACTAATTAGGTATAACATAAGAAAAACATTCTAATGATATGTTGGGTTTTTAAAGAGGATTCGATTGCAAACACTCGTCAAATCATACAGTAATTAGCCTACTCCCTCCTGGATAGTCTTATTAGCTGCGAGGGGCGGAGTTGGGAGCGCGCACTCGGAGCGCACGGGACGCACAGCCCTCCAGAGCTCTGTTGATATAGGCAGCCCCGTCCTTTCACCGGAGGTTATGGCTGAGGACTTTGCAAAGAGAAGAGAAGAGGACAGCTCGGATTATTTGATAGGAACTATGCGTTAATCTGCGTTTATGTGCGCAATGCGTTTATGAATTGTTTTTACGCAGCGGCTGTCATGAGTAAGTACATTTTTCTTACTTTTCTGCGTTTTTTTTCTTTACAATCTTAGAAGCTTTTTCTAAGGTTGATTATAGCTACAGGTAATTGCAGGTCAGATATTATAGATAGGCATGTTTAATCTTGTCATGTAACAGACCTGTTATTTTGTGGTCAGTCTTTGTTTAAAGCCATTGCTTTCATTGACATCATGGAAAAGTAACTCGGTACTCTATTGTCCTAATGCCATTTCCACACGTAGGCTCTCAATCAAGAAGGCGTTGAACCTGCTACAATGTCACATGCACAGGTTGAGATACCAGGACGCGGTTTCCCAGGCCTCTCTGTGGATATGACCGACGACTGCTTATCCCGTGTCCCATCCGTGCTGAGGACGCACGGTTTGGGCGCACGGAGAAACTCTTATGGGCTGCAAAAAATTAGTATGGACATTGATTCGCCTCTATACAGCGGCGTCCTTTCCAAAGCCTTGTCCTGGTCAGCTGAGAATATTCTAACACTGTCGGAGTCCAGAGCAGAGGATGAAAAAAACGACGACTCTCCGCCGTCGCCATCCCCCGTTTCCAGCCCCGGCACCAGCTCCAACACGCCCCCCTGCAGCCAGGAGGCCGACGGTGGGAACTGGGGTCCTGTCCCGAGATCCAGCGCTCAGGACGCCAGCTCGGAGTCTGAAAATGAACTCCAGAATAAACAGCACAAGATCTTGTCTCGCATCACGTTTAACACAAACTGGGAGCAGGAAGAGAAAGACGACCTGGAGACCGAGGCGGTGGCAACTTCGCCTGATGGAAGATACCTAAAATTCAACATAGAGATTGGAAGGGGGTCTTTCAAGACGGTCTATAAAGGACTGGACACAGAGACAACAGTGGAAGTGGCATGGTGTGAGCTACAGGTAGGGTGGCTTCTTTTCTACTTCTCTGTAGACCAAAACTTTAAGTTGCCAATTTGGATGAAAAGGTCTGCATAGCCTACAGGAGCTGATCACAACACATTTAGTTAGTTTTAATTGTGGGATATTGCATTCCAGCTGTTATTTAAATAGCTGGCTGGATAAAAGCAATGATAAATAAAAAATAAAATGAATTCCCTTTATGTAGGCCTACACCTCCACACCAAAGTTGCATTGGTTTTCAGCCAAAGTTTACACTGGATATACTGTAGTATCTTCCTTTCCCTCCTCCAGCAACTAACCTAGGTCAGGTACAGTATATAGGCTGATATCTGCTTGCTTTCTTTCTTTTTTTTTTGCCACACAGAACTTACTTGTTTAAACTCTGTTGGCCACTGTCATCATCGTCTTTAGTCTTTTTTTTTCTGTGGATAAAACACTAAAATTGCAGTAAGGTACTGAAAACAGGTGAGGGTGGCGGCCTTCCCCTGTTTCCTGCCCCACTCAGCTCTAATCCCCCTCTCAGGTCATCAGAGTTGATGTGAAGCAGCTAATCTGCTGAATATTATTCCTCGTTGACCTTGAGTTGGGCTGTGCCAGGCCTGTTCATGGTAACCCGGGTCAGTAGTCAGCAGTCAGCTCCAACTGAACCACTCTGCCTCCTGTGATCCCCTCTAATCTCTGTTTTCATTAACAACCAGTGACACCAAGGCCAGCTCTCCAAACGCCTCACGTGCAAACTAAGAACAACTGAGAGGCAATAGGTCATTTATATTCAGCTCTGATGATCTTCCATCAGTATTTGTGTGTGATGATAGTGACACTTGTGCTTTGAAATGTTTCCACTCTGTGATGCAGGACTAAGATATCTGTGAGATATTGTCTTGCTGGGGGTTTATGCTCACATGTAGCATGTAAACATCACAAGTTAGACTGACCATCTAAAGTTTCACACATACTCTTTCTGTCTGTCCAGTCTGATGTAGACATACAGAGGAATCGGCCCTTTTTTTACGCCACAGTGTTTGGCATGCAGTCACCAAACAGCCTGGGTAACAGCTGCCACTTATCTTGCTTACATGGTTTGATAGCACAGTGGAGGATTTAAAGATTTAAGCTTTAAGTCCACCCGTAACATTTGCTGTTGTGTGTGACGTGCATTGGTATCAGTATCTGGCAGCCTTATAAGCCTTCTTAGGTGCAAAGTTGTGCCCTCATATCCTCTAAACCTCATATTAAACTCTGTGCCACTGACATCATTTATTCCGATCTTAAAGATATAGGAAGTTGTTTTAAGACACTGCTGCACATGAAAGCACCTTCTCACTTTGCTCAATAAATGATGCACAGAGGTAGTCTTTGTCTTGTGTTTAAGCTCTGCAGGAGGCACCGGCGCACACACAGTCAGGGATTATACAGGGTGAAGTGAATCTGGCCCCAAGGCTCAAGCTCAAGCACCAGCCGGTTGGGACGTCTGCCTCAAGAGCCCACCTGTCAGTTCACACAACAGGTGTCTGTTTGGGGGAGGCAGAGCCAGAGTCACTCCCAGGCTCTGAGAGACACCGATGTCTCTTTACCTGCACTGTAACACAGCAGTGGTGGACGTTTTACACCCTCAAGTCAAACACAAAGGGGGGGGTAATTGTGATCTGACTTTTAAAGCATACCCTTGCTTTTAACTTTAGTGGAGTGAAAAGTGTGACACATTGTGTTGTGGCTCTTTGGACAGGGGCCATATTGGAAACAAGCATGCCATTTCATCTCTTTACTTGAGACATGGGCCCAGTTAAACTCCTTAATCGCTCCAAATGAGCTTACAGGTGGCCATTGTTGATATGGTTACTGTTGTGATAAGTTAACCTCAAAGGCTGCAGTCGCATTTCTTCACTGAAATCACCACCCCGTCCTCCCCATGTGTCCTTGATTGCTTGAATGAACAGAAAAGCTGGCTGTTGGTGGCTAAACACAATCACCCCTGTGATGTTGACGGAGCAGCAGCTGAAGGTGCGTCATTACAAGTCAGGTAGAAATTCCTTAAGCTCTTTTAACTATGTATTACAGAGCCTGAGCTGTAATCTGCAGGCAGTTAAGATCAGCTGTTCAGACTGTGAGGGGGAGGGGGGTTCAAACAACACCTGCTTTACCTGAATCTCACTTATAAAGATCATCATTTGAATTAGCCATCATTTGTACTGAGACACTCAAAGGTATCCTCCTGTGTGCAGTATATTGTCAGGGTTGTTACACTGAACTCTTTCTGGGCGGTGTCCGCATGAACTTTTTGTACTAGCACACAAAAAGTAAACAATACATTTAGATTCTTCCATGACATGCAACACCGATGCTCGGCCAGGGCAGTATAAAATACAAGACAGGGCTGACTTCACTGCTTATAAACTCTGCCAACTGCTTGATATTAAGGCTATAATACAATAGAAAAGAAACCTTCCTTCCTCACTGGAACCTGAGCTCCCTTAAGATTATGTTAGCAATGTTTGATACAGATCTTCCTCAGGCAAACACTCCCATGAAGGAAGTGAGAGGTGTATATAACATAATATATAACAAATAAAACATGTCTAATGCCCGAAGAAGACCAGTCTTGGGTTTAAACGTTGCTGATACACTAAATAGACTTTCAGGGTGCAGGTACTTTCCTATTATATTCTTGTTTAGGTTTATATTGCCACTAACACATGCACATATTGTCATACTGCGAAACAAATGATAAGAGACTGAATGATATATCGGCATGGACAATATTATCAGCTAATTTTAGCTCACAGCTATACCAGTGCCAATTTATACTGTATGTCGGCTGAATAAAAAAAAACCAAGAAATGTCAGTACAGAAATGCCAAAGATATGTTTGAAACAGTTTTTCAATTAAATAAAACTCTGAGAAGTTTATTTTTTCAACTGTAAAATGTCTAATAAGCAAATTTAAGGGACCCTGAACCACCTCAAATATAACTATAAATGACTACTTTGTACAAACATCTAGACATTTTGGTCGGGAGTCATGAGCCAAGTATCAGAGATTCTTGACCTCTGCGTCCTTCCTTATCTAATCTACACATGCCTGAATACAAACCATTTTTACTCGTAGCTCTAACAAATGTGAAGAAAACTGTTATTACAGGGACAGGGCAAAAATACCAGAAACACCTGGTAGGCAAAACCTACTGACAGATCAAACTGTACTTATGACTCTTGGTCCAAATTTATTGAATTATCTTGAGAGCTGATTCCTCTTTTGGTTGCATCTGCCATACCTCACACATTTTAAATATCCAATAATGTCAACCCTGTACCACAGTCCAAATGTAAAACCCTTGTATTTCACAATGCGTCGCAACCTTTATTTCACTTGTATGCCTTTTATTTGTAATATTAATTTATTCACTCAACTCGTTCATCCCTAGTGAAGTTTTCTTTGTCTAGTTTTCCTGTGTTGTTGTTACTGTTGCTGTCTTTCCTTGTGTTGTGTAAAAAATAGATTCTAGTAGTGATCTATTAGTCTGGCTCCAGACCTCTGAATCTCTGCCCACATCTCCAATTTTTCATCAATTCAGATAGAAAACGTATACAGTATAAGTTTGGAAATTGCTTAATTTTAACTGTTATGTTTTCAAGGTTAGGAATATGCTTGAATTCAAATATGCTCCTTGAAAAGTGCTTGATTTTCAACATAATCTGGTGTTTCATCATCGACACAATCACTCATGGAAACCGAAAATCTTTTAATATTTGAAATGAAATGATCCCGTCGTCATATTTGTTGTCTCCTGGCATTTATAGTAACTATTAAAGGCTTCGAGAGTCTGGAAATGTTTGGTTTAGGGACGTTGAAAGTGCTTGAAAAGTGCTTGAATTTTAGCTGTACGAACTCTGCATACAGATAAATAGAATAATAAAGTGAAATAAAATGGCAATTCAGTCTAATTATCAGGCCAATTTCATCACACATTTTACAGTAATAAAGAAATTGAGGAGTGGAATAAATTCATGAAGGACTTGAGAGCTTTAAAACGTGGCGGTAAGTTTAGAGCTGTTTCTAAAAGAAGCAAGGGAAAAAAACCTCCCAGGTGGCAGCTACCTAGCAACCCCCTCAGGCTCATGGGTGACTCAGGTGCCATATAGGCAACATAAACTGGGCTTCGGAGGAAATGTAGAGGTGATAAAAAATGGATGAGCCATTGTATGGTTCCCTCCCACGTCCATTCATCTACACTGAGACAAAAAGACTATGCAACCAAATGCAACCTACTGCATTTGCTGCTGTATGTCATTGTTATTGCTGTTTCCACAAAACTGCAACAAATGTGAAATGTGATCAGGCGTTGCATGGAATCATGAACATGAAGCTTCTGTCCAGCACAACTAACCGTGAATGCAACAGTGAGCTACTTAGTAAATGATAGGAATGAGTGCACTGAGGCTCATATCCTTTTTAGTAAGCCCCCTTTTAAAGGACATTGGTTGCACAATACCTGATCTTATTCAAGAGCAGCTTCCAGCTGTTTCCTCCAGCCTGCAGCAGACACTCACACACTTTTATACTCATGTTTCATTTTTAAACCTGAAACCAACACACATTCTTTAATCATGCTCTATATAAACAGCTTCACCATGCTGCCTGTATTTGTCAGCACTATCAGTGTTTATGAGGGCCATGTTTAATGCCAGATTGGCTTGAGTGCATTTAAAAATACTGCTAGCACCCACAACCAGTTAGCCAATTCTTTGCATGCATAAATACAGGCTGAGAGATGGTTTTCTGCTGATAATAACATACCAAGTTGTAAAAGGTGGTGCACTCCTTGTGTGGTCGTGGTTTTTGTAGATGGTCACAAAGTTTGTTTTGGCTAATTAGAACCTTTAATTGCGGTAACCCTCTCCTGCAACACATAAAACGCTCTACTGATATTGTGCCTAATACAGTGCAGTATCAGTTTAAACTATAATGTAGGAGTGAATGTACAAGTAGAGGCCACAGCAAGTATCAAAGGATCACTTGTGTGATGGAAACAAAGATAAAAGTAATTTTCATTGTCGTTATTGGTGTCGAACCTCAATATTTTTTAGTACCAATTGAAATGTGTCTTTAGCACCGAGGATCGAAAACTGTTGCCGTTGAATGTCTGGTCAGATTTGTAATCTTGTTATTCAGTCACAGTAGTTCCTGATTTAAACCATAATCATGCCACTTTTAGATCATGTATTTTATTTAGGTATAGTTCTGGTGCGGCTGCTTGTGTTTAGAAAGCATTTAAAGGAATAGTTTGACATTTTGGAAAATATACTTATTCGGTGTCGGTACCAAAACTGCATCAGCACTAGCATCGAAACATTTCAAATGATACCCAGCACTTGTCATCATTCAGTTTCAGCTTTGTCTATCTTCATTAGTCCTTTAACAACTAGGACACAACTATTTAATAATCAATAAATCATTTCAGTCATTTTTCAAGTGAAAAAGAATGAATGCATTTCCCTCTTTCACAGCGGCAGCTAGTGTATTATAAACTTGTGGGATTGAGAAAAGTTTCTGATAATGGATAACTTCACTTTTAATCTCGATTCACTTGATAATCACATCAGAAGCTGAAGCAATTAGTCATTTAATTGATGTAGAAAATCATTGAAAACAATTGTGATAACTTAATAATTGCTTTCAGTTACTTATCAAGCAAAAACGTCAAACAGTCACTGGTTCCAGCTTTTCATATTTGAGTATTGGCTGTGTTGTTGTGTTGTTGTATATGTATCTTTTGTTAACTGTTAGTCAGACAAAACAAGCAATTTGAAGCCATCACCTCAGGCTCTGGGAACCTATGATGGACATTTTTCACTATTTTCTGACATTTTACAGACTAAACAATCGATGAATTGGAAAGAAAAATCAACAGATTCATTTATAATAAAAAGAACGGTTGGTTTCAGCTCGACTCTGTATGTTTAAAAGTCACCAGTCTCAAGGAAACCGAGTTACTTAAGGACAAATGAAAGGAGGAGGGGGTGGAAGATTTACATCACCCCTGCTGTAGTAAGAGTTGGAACCATTACTGTAGTGAAAGTGGGCTCATTGGGTAGCTGCACTGTTTATGTTTTAGCTCAGAGTTTTAAAGCTCATATAATAGCACCGGATTAAATGAAAGCTGTAAAACCTTATTAACGTCTTGCTACTCTGGTCTGCACAGTTTGTATTCTGAGTTATAAGGTTAAACAACAAAGCGTAAATCTAGTTTGGCACAAACCCTAGATTTCTGTTGCCTCTCTCTCATGCCAGCCTGGGCCTCATATACAAGCCTGGCTGTGTAACCTTTATCTGAATGTGGCTAGTGTTCAGTGACATAACACAAGCTGTGGGCTTCCTATCAGTTCCACTGTAGCCAACATCAACACTGTCTTTCCTCGCAGGGCCCTCGGTGCAGCGAGATCCAGCTTATCAGGGCCTGCCAACGTTCTCTGAGGAGAAAGTGAAGGAGGCCCGCAGTGATAGCCTACATTTGCACATGGCAGCGCGTCACTTTGACGTGAGGGCTGTTTGTTTGTTTGCATTAGCTGTGCACAGTCCTGAATGGAAGGCTGCACTGTGTCACCTATAAAACTTGTACTGTACTAAATGTGCGCTCATTTGGTGATTGCCCTGCAAGATACAGCCTGTCTCTATCATACAGTATGCACTCAGCGCTGAAACTAGATAACAGTGTCTCATTGGCCGCTGCTGATAGTACGTTAGTGTCTTATTGAGGGTGGATTCTGTTAGGTACAAGCTGGGGCAGCATGGTGGCTCTGTGTTCAGGGGCCTGGGGCCGTTTGGTGTGTTTGTATGTTTCTACTGGAAACTAAATCGCTCGTAGGTGTGAAGATGAGGGTGAATGTGTTTTTTTATATGTCTTAGCCCTGTGATAGACTGGTGATTGCACCCTGCCTCTCACCTAATCTATGCTGGGGGAGGCTGCAGCCCTGCTCAGCGACCCTTACCAGGATAAGATCCAGAAAATAGAACTTGTCAGATCCTCTAAAAATGTAAGAGAACTACACATAGAGGCCTTTAGGAGTCAGAGAATCAGCATACTGAAGGCCTTTCATGTAGTCTTACAAACTTAAATTTTAGTTATTGGTGTATTTAATTTAGTACTACATGTTTTTTTCCATGATAGGTAGTTTGTTAGTAGTGTATTTACTTTATTAAATTATGTTTAACTTTAGTAGTCTGCAATGTCTGTCCATGTAAAATGAGTAACATTTGATTTTTAAGCAAATCTAAGTAAAATGCTCCCGTTTTCTGTGAAAGACAGAGCCTTGCAAAGTATTATTGTCATTGAAAGTATTCAGATGTAGGCTACGTTATTATTTATAATACTTATTATTCAGTTTAAGAGTTGGAACATATTAATACAATAATGCGTTTACAATAGCTTGAGTAAGCCTCTGTAAGTTTTGATTAATAGAAAGCTAAACACGATACCTTAGATAAGCGAGTGTTAGTCAGGCTGCCGAGACATACAAACACAGTAATCTGACTTTCTGTTTGTTTTTCTATTATGTTTAAGGCTCAAACATCCAGAATATTCTGTGAAGTCATAACAGAGAAAATGTAAAGATATCATTGACTTTACACATATCGCCTATCATAATAATGAAAAAAATAATAAAATGTTTCAGAATATGATTATTTTCATCGGTAAGCAGTACAAAGCTTCTCAACTGGAGTTACATGTAACTCTGCCAGCCACAGACTGGGAACAGTAAGTGGAAAAAACTGATTGGAAACTGGTTCTCCATCTGCCAGACGTAATGATCTAAAGCCTCTCTCTCTGCTGGGTCACTGCTTTTATTGCGATCCCTCTGTAGATCGATTTCAGCGAGTGGTCCAGGTTTTCCAGCTTCCAGTAATAGTACTCTGGTGACCCATATTTTATACAATCAGTAGCTCTGCTTCATGTTTGTCAGATGGAGCGCAATGGAAAGCTTGTTTCTTGACTCCAGGCTTTGGAGATCCTTTCAAAATAACATATCCATTCCTCTAGAGGAATCTTTTGTGTTTACTGGAATCGCATCGGCTCTGTCTTTCAAAGGAGCACAAATAATATTTGTATATCTATAACATATCTCTACTGGGACATGCCCTTAACTCTCAGATAAGCTCTTAATCCTCTGTCTATCAATGCATATTAAAACTATTCTTCATAAAGATGATTCCTAACACACTTTAGGCTCTATACACATAGCAATAACAGCAATCTTGTAGGTTAATTGCACGTCACACTGTGCAAGATGAAACTAAAAAAATCTTGGTCGCAATCTGTGTCAGATTAACTGTCAGAGAACTTAACGGTGACATTTATTCTGTGTACTGCACTGTGTAATATCTTTACTAACATGAATATTTCCATATTATTATATTGCTCTGTATGCTTATAAACTATTTTCAATAATAATAATTTTATTTTAATATTAACTCAGATGCATTTGAGGAGCTGGAACCAGCTTGTTTGATAAATGACTTAAACGATTAATTTAAAATTGTCGTTTGATTTTCTGTCGATTAATCTAGCAATCTACTACGTTTTTCAGTTGACGACCAAACATTTCACCACGTTTCTCTCACGATTTTCTACTTTTGCCCAAGACAGTCCAATCTCATACAGTGTGTAGGAAACATCTCTTCTCTCCACAGTGTTTTTAGTATTGACAGCCTGTGTCTGTACGGCCGTTCCTTTAGGGGAAAACACGTGGTCACCCTGCAGTTTGGGCCCTGGAGAAGCCCCGAGTCCTGCTTCCTAAACAAACCAAAGACCTCAAGTTTTAATAATAATAATAATAATAATAATAATAATAATGACTTTATTTATATAGCACCTTTGGAAAGCAAAGTTACAAAGTGCTTTACAATAAGAGCAAATAAAACAGTACAGTCAATCCAGTAAAATAATACAGTAAAATAATAAAAGACAACAATAAAATAATGCAATACAATAATGTAATAAAATAATACAATCAAATAATACAGGAATCACATAGGTTAAACGGGATAAAATCATTTACAAATTTAAAATGCCATCATCAAGAGAAAGCCGTACGATAAAAGTGAGTTTTAAGAAGCGATTTAAAAGAGGATGTCGATATTGCCTGCCTGAGGTCTTCCGGCAGGGAGTTCCACAGTTTAGGGGCCAAGACAGCAAAGGCCCGGTCACCTTTTGTGACAAGTCGAGAATAGCTGTTGGGGCTCTGAGGCCATAGTTAGTAAGGGAAAAGACTGCTCCATGGGGTAACCTCTGGTCATTTCTGAACTGACCATGTGTGTCGGAGCGTACAGGACGGAGGTGTCAGGAGTGTAAATGTGCTCTAAGTTGCCATGTGAGTCCTGGGATGAATCGGGCATTGGTGTACATTACTTGTTTGGGGTCCGGCACCTCGCAATACCCATCAACAAACACTGCAATGTGTTTTCTCAGTCAACAGAAAACCTTAATTTGTGTTCCTCCCGGTCTTGACCTGTGCTGTCTTAGTTCACATTTACCTTAAACCTCTGTGGGTTTCTAAAGTCAGTGCTCACATTCATGCTCTCAAAATATTCGTCATTTTCACTCTTTATTGGACAGAGTTGAGCAGCCAGTGGAGGATTCATAAATCTTTCACGTTGTTGCCTTCCTGTGACAAGGTCACTACTTGCATACCATCACTTCGTAAACTATATCCGGTCCTGGTTGCAAGTGGCACTTGATAGCACATCCTTGTTTGTCAGTGTAACACTATGCGGCTGCACCCCTCCTGCAGCCAGAGCTGAAGTGGAGTACAAATAAACTAGTTACCAAACATACACATGTAACACATACTTCATGGTTCATTTCAGTTAAATGTTTCATTTTGTTTGGTTTTCTAGACTTTACCGAAAACATCTATACAAAACAAAAAATTTTTTGGATTATGAAGTGAATAAATCTTCCAGATATTTGGAATTTCAAGTGATATTCAAGGATTCTATCAGCTTTATAAAAAGCAATATTAAAAAAGACAAAAGTGCACGGAGATGAGAGCACCTTCTCTGCTTGCTGGCTGTTGCTGAGCCTGGGGTCATAACAACTTCAAAAGGCTTTGCTCTAACGCTCTCCTGGTCAGATCTCAGGCAAATACTAGTTCCCAAACAAAGCTTTGCATGTTGTCCGGCTTGCAGTACCAGATGTGTGGAGCTGTCTGCATCAGGACACTTCAAACAGTGACAACTTTGTTGTCATCCGTAGAAAAATATACTTGTAATTGTTTAGACCAGTGGCTCCCAACCTGGGGTAAATTTTAGGGGGGCATGAGATGATTACAACATAGAAAGAGAAGAAGAAAAAATGTATTTCTGTAACAATTTCTGATAAGACTCCTTTAATAAAGTATTTTTAAATAGGAAACTTATGTCTTTATTCATGGTTAATTAATGATTTACAAATACTTTACAGATCATTTATAAGCCATTTATAAGAACAACTTTTGGGTTGCCAGGTTTTGAAAAATCCCTTTGGTTGATGTTTGTCCTCTTCCAGCATGTCACTTGCTTTGTCCTCATCAAGAAAACATCCACTGGCCTTTTTGACAACTTATTATCCAAACCAAACTCCATTTATTAACAGCTAACATTTACAACTACAGACTTGATGGATTGTTGTAAAAACGTAATAGTCATTAATGACTTGAACATTTGTAACTGCGGCTTTGAAATAGAAAGGCTGAATACCAGCCAAAGCATTTTTCACAACCTGGCAACCCAAACATTACATTAGTTACAATTTATAAGCCCTTTTATAAAGTGGTGCCAATATTTCTTCTGCGCAGAATGTTTATTTTTCAGACTTTCTCCTTCATTTTTCTAGTTCTACTTCTTCAGGCCTTTAGAAAATTATTGAAATGAAACAATCTGGAAGACAAAACGTTTGGGAACCATTGGCCTAGACCTTCTGGTGCTTGTATTCTCCTTCTCCTGTTTGCATGAACCCACCTAGGCTTAAACAATCTATAACAAGTATATGTTACTGTTTACTATTCGGCCCAGGTGTTTCCTTTAAAAACATGGCACCTTAAGATATAAGGAATAAGCCCAAGAGGGACATAACCTTTTAAACCCTGTCAGATATGTATTGTCATGAACTTGTTGAGGCCTGTAGTCTGTTAACGGTACTTCAGATGATAATTATTGTGAACATTTTAAGATAATTACGGCCTCAGGTAATTCTTGTAATCACATTGGAAGTTTGGTGGTTACATCCACTAACCTCAATGATTAGATGGCATCTGTGTACTACAAGGCTGCCATTAAAAATCAGTCAGTGGTAATTGTGAAGTGGTTGGAACATTACAGCATTACAGCCATAAAAAAAAAAAAAAACAGATTTACGCCCTTTTTAGCATATAATATGTGGCAGTTGTAACCCCCAGGGTGGCTCATTCTTAGGAGGTCAATAACATAATACAAAGTCAAACAGTGGCAGTAACCATTTTTATTTCGTTTTTAAATAAATGTGACCCCAAAAAGTACAAAATCAAAGTACCAACAAAAAGAATGACGTGAATTCATGTACAATAAAATATTTACAGTCACATATTTATGATTTTTTCAATTTCAGTAGCGGTAACTGATCGGAAAGGCCTCGCTGTTGTAAAGATGTACGCACACAGATTATTGTTAGTGGCTGCCACAGTTGCCTGAGCAGTTGCCTCAGTTTAATCAGGTTTAAGAGCCCACAGGTTCGCCTTGGCACTTTATAGCGGCAGAAGACGTAACTGTGACGGAACACGACCGGCTGTTATGTCCGCTGTGCCAGTGTTCCTAACACACAGTTTTCAATAATGGCCCTCAGTGTGCAGGATGAGGAAACAGCTAAATATATGTTGTTTATTTATGGGAGAGTCTCATGTGACACATTACTTGTTTACTGAATTCTCACACAGCTGCTCCATTAAGTAGACTTTTCACATCAGTCAGGTACACAGGTATTTTAGCTCAAATTCCAACTTCGGCTTTGCAGAAACTTG
Organism: Macquaria ambigua; assembly: GCA_008360985.2. NCBI lineage: Eukaryota > Metazoa > Chordata > Actinopteri > Centrarchiformes > Percichthyidae > Macquaria > Macquaria ambigua. Next base: position 55,237 of record VMKM01002405.1, read on the forward strand.
TTTAAACACCTTGTTTAAACTTTCATCATAGACAGGATGTAATCATATTTGTGCCTGAACCAATTTAAATTGGATGGCCCGTATCTAAACTCTTTCCACCCCTTTTCTGTCTTCCAAGTCATCATGTTGACCCGACTGCTCTGCTGTATTTTTGAAGACAAAACTCTTACTGGCTGTATCCTCCAGGCATCTTGTGATCTTTCTGTGGTTCGGTGGGTTTGCTGAAGAGTACAAAGTGTTTGTTCCATTCCCACTCTTCTCTTCAAATGCCATTACACTGAGAGAATCACCCATACACTCTCCCCTCCAGCATTTTAACGCCTCCTTCCCTTGCAGGGTCATTTGATCAGATTGGAGCAAGAATGTCTCTCGTCTCCATTTAACGTTGACCTGAGACGGCTCAGGGGTCAGCTGAAAAGTGTCACAGGTCAAATTGTTGCATACACACCATTCAAGTTAAGCGTTAAAGTCACAAAAGTGGCATTGTTTGTGAATTATGGATAAATCAGTCTGTGGTGTGCCTGGGTAATTCCCTAAACATCTTACATATTGATATTTACTGTACTGACATGTCAGCCATTGCAGTTTACAATTTAAGCATTAAATGGACAACTACAAGCCAGTGTATAATAAGTCCCTTGTCATTTCCATGATCACAAGCTACCATGTAAGAAGCACAACAAAAGACAATGCTTATAGAGGAGAAGGAATGAGGCGGATCAGGCGGGTAGCGTGCAAGGAAAAGTTACCAGTTACTGTAATTGCGCAATACAAATGTCAGCTTGAAAGGCAAGAGGATTATTTAAGAAGAGAGGTCTTAAAGGATCGTACTATACAGCAAGTGCAGAGCCGTTTATAGAGGACTGAGGTTTTAGTGAGTCACTAAAAGCAAACACCAGACAGGCTAAGAGATGTTAGGAATAACCAAGTACAGACTAAAGATACAAGATCTCTCAAACAAAACAATCTTACTCTCTCAAACAAGGTGATGCAATACTTAATGAGACCACTTATACTGTACAGTTCAGAGGACAACCTTGTACCTGTGCAGATATATTAGAGCTAGACCGATATTGGCCAAGAATTAGCAATACAAGTATGGCATAGTAGGTTTGAGGTAATTTAGAAACAGTGTCACCGTTACATAGTTTGTCCCCCAGAGAACACTGACAAATTGATTTTTCAACTCTAAAATGTACCGCATAAGTGTATTTTGGCCACAATTTTTAAATACATAAAAAAATCTAAGGGATCCATATCAACATTGTTTGTTTATGTTGTGTGTTTATGTTTAAAGACAAAATTACTCTCGGCCAATATATTGTTATTTTTTAAAACTAAAATATCAATATAGGTATTGGCCTCAAAAATCCAAGTATCTGTCAATATATTCATATCTAGAAAAAGGATCTAAACCAGATGGAAAAAGACGTGACAGGCCACTTTTTCACTATTGACATACATGAGAGATAGTGTAATCCTACATCTAGGTCTCTTTTACGTGTGCAGGTAATTAGCCGGGCACCACAAGTCAGGTCAGGTAGTCAGTGTGGGAGCAGCAGTCAGAGGCTGGTTTGAGTCCTCAATCCTTATGAGATTAATGGCTAACCTCCCTCTGCCCGCTCCATTTACAGAACATGTCAGGTTTTCCTTGGAAAGAGCACACTGCCACCTCAGTTCTCACCTGCAAACATCTAAATGCAACACTGTACCACTGTTAGTGCCTACGTGCGTGTTTATACAAAGTGTATGTCAGTCAAGATGGGTATGTCAGTCTTAGAGGCGTGAGGTCAGACCGTTTTTTTTTTCTTCTCTTTGCCTTTGACCTCAATCCCAGAGCTTGGCGAGTCAGTCGTCACCGCCTCTGAAGCCGTGGAGGTTCTCTCCTGCCTACTCTGTCATCAAAAGGTCTCTGTGAACTGGTCTTTATCTGCAGGGCTCCTCACTGTCAGCATCTGGAGCATGGGAGTTATGGCCTGCTAACAGCACTTTCAATAATAAGTTAATGACAGGAAGAAGAGGGAAGGCTTACCTTTTAGTTCCTAAAAGGGTTCAAACAGAAGTCAAGGGGGATGGAAAAGTATGCAGATGAATTTGATTATTTTTGGAATTACACAAAATTTCATTTTTCAATGTCACAATTTCCAAGAGCTGCTTGTTCTGTCCGACCGGCCAGCCCAAAACCCACATTTTAGAAGCTGGAACTAGCAAATGTTTGACAATTTTCCTTTACTTATAGGATAGTACTTGCAATGAATGAACAATGAATTGATCCTATAAAAAGTATTACCTGTGTAGACAAAGGCTGATATATCTTATTCCTCTGTGCCATAGAGCTCCATTTTTCACTAAAAACTATTAAAAACATAAATGAGCCACACTGTTGCAAACAAACATGGGCACTGTAGTTTATTTTGAGTTAATCCCACACACACCGTCTGCTGCCGTATAAATACTCACTAGAGCACCAAATGTGGATTAATCCGCGGCTCGAAATAGTCCCCAACAAATGCACTATTTACTCCTGTTTGAGTAACATTTACCAAAAACTACAATGCCCAGCTGTTTTAGGAAATTAGAGCCTTTTATTTTTAAATGAAACTTCATATTTGTGACCTGTTTTTAAAGATTTACGTCTTCAGTAGGAACAAATGAGCTTGGCAGTGAGTACCACAGACAGGATAGAGAAACTATTGATAGACATACTAACACATTGTTGGTTTTGGTGTTTTCATGGGACAATTAGAGAAATATAGAATAACACCAGCCTTGTACTTTAAATAAATAATCAAATATCTAAATTGTTAAGTACATTTCTGTCAGTTGACTAATCATTAATCATTTCAGAGCTATTACTTATCATCATTTGAATGCAGATGAAAAAATGCATTGAAACCCCTGCTTCTCACCCTTAACACACATCCCGCGGGCTATGAGTATGATTAAAACCATTTTTTCACTTGCGCTACTTTTCTCTCTGTATTTAGTCAAGATTCCTACAGATACCGCAGTCTGTCCACACTGACTGGATGTTACTCAAACCCTGGTCAGCCTTACTGTATCTGTTTGAGTCTAACATCAGGACAGGACAGTGCAGTATTAAGCTGCAGCGTACACCACCTGGTTTGGTGCAAATGTTGGCTGACATGTCGTGTTCATGTCCTGGTTGTCATAATAGGGGTGCTGACAGGGACTTCTTAATACCAGTGGCTCCTCTACCATCAACACTGCTTATGTAACTTCACTTATGGCACCAAGCCCAACTATTTCCAACCCCAGCTTTTGCAGACCCCCAACTCAACACACACACACCTCCCAGCAGCTAAGAATAAAACATCCAGCTGGAAGAGACGGCAGTATAAGAAAACTTTTAGCAGAGGCTCATTGGCACACCTCGGAATCTAGACTGTTTTTATGGCTATAGCCACTTGTCTTTTCATAATGGAGATGGTTTGTTTTTGTGGCTCCCCCCCTGCATCGCTTTCTCCAGTGTTACGCAATGTTTTTTGCCCTCATTTTTCAAAGAGGGGAGGGGAAGAGGAAGGTGGGGGCAGATAGATGCAGTCAAATATCCCATGGAAAAGTTAGATAGAAGCCTTGCACTGCTGTCAACAGAGGATTCCTTCTTTGGGAAATGCCAGAGGGCTTCTGACTAAAGATAGATATCGTTAAGTCTAATTGAAACACATTATCATTATCTGTAATAATGAAAGAAATAATCATGTTTATTAGACTTTTCTCTGATGAATTGGTGGCTGTCATGATGTGAAAACAGTCTCAGTCAAACTGAAGCATTACTGTATGGTTGATTTTCGTTTCTGCTATTAATCACAGCTTAAGTGCGTGTGTTTACTGGGAGGGACCCTTAAATTAGCCAGCACCGACAACAATGCAATCAAATGACAGCATCGCAATGTTATCACAGCTCACACTTGTGCTTTTTCGTTTCCATCTGTGCTTAATTTTCCACTACATTTGACACTTTTTTTTGACATTTTAAATGAACAGCCCCTCAGTTTGGTGGCTTGAATCAAGGACAAGTTTTGATGACTAACATCAAATAATCACCCATTATCAGCTCCAGTTTGTTCAATGGCTCACATTTTATGAACAGTGTTGTTCTGAGTTGCCACAGCAGGGTTTTGGTTTTTCCAAGAGCTCCTCTGAAGCTGCCAAAGGTCTGCATTTTGCATTTTAGTATTTTGCAATCATCCCATCCAGCATGCCAAGCTCTAGTTAATCCTACAGTTTTCTAAGTGTCGTGGTCTTCAAGTGGCTCGGCTGCATGCCACAGCTATGTTACACTGACTCAGTGCTGCAAACAGGCGACTATCCACAGGAGACAAAGCTCGCTACATGGGGGTCTGATGTTATCGCGCCAAGATACATAAATATCCAGATGCACATCAACCCATAAACCCACTGACTCACTCACTCTGGCTCATGCACAAACTGCGCACATACACTCTGACATTCACGCCATTCATGTGTGATCCATAGTAGGAATTAACCACAATGTCCACATCTGTAATTTGCCATTTTTAAGGTCCTTAAAACTAAATTGAGTGTATCAAACACATATTAGATTAAAGTTGAACTGACTTATTCAGAAGATGTATGGACATTTGTATGCTCTAATAGCCTTTCTGAGCCACGAGGACATTTTAAACATGTTATAGCCATTACCTTTCCTTTTAACCCGAGATGTTTTCTTTTTTTGCAAACCATTTAGTATTTCTGACAGAAGTCTTACACATGAGGGATAAGCTTTAGTCTGTATAAACTGATCACTATCGACCTAAAAGCAAACCACTTGGTCAGAAGTCGCCTTTGTGTCTTGCTTTTGAGACCAGGGCCTCATGTTTGACTTGCTGGAGTAATATGACAGTTTGACAGGTGATGCAGGTAAAAGGAGTCTTGCGTTGTGTGACTTTAGACAGCGCAGGTCTTCAGACAGTTTGTCTTCTGTGTTGATGCTGCAGCTTAGCATTAGCAGCAGCAGCAGCAGCAGCAGCAGCAGCGCCTCCTCACTTTCTGGGAAAGAGCAGAGAAGGACAGAGAGTGGCGGTCAATTTGATTGTAAGCATAAACATATGCAGAACATTTTCCCAGAAATCTGCCTCAATGCAGGATTCATGGTCCTGAAGTCTCCTAGGAGTTTTCCACTAACCACCCACCACAGGCAGAGTTACTCCAACAGCAGCTAAATTGGGCCATTCATCCTAGAGGAAGCACAAAAATGTCTTTGTTCATCCAGCGTGATTGCAGTGTTTGGTTCAGTTTTACATGGATTTCGGAATTTGTAAAGTCAGAGCTCCCCTTATTGGAAAATAAATGTGATCATGTAATCGGAGGGTCACCCAGACGGATGAACCTGTGGTTTCCAGTCCCGCAGCGAGCTCATTAGTTAAAGCAATAGTGATTTATCAAATTGGTCCCGTGTATTTGCATGCTGTGTTTATTGCTACCTACTTACGTAACCATACATAACCCTGAAAAGGCCAGAGCTCTACAACTCAACTGTCAACACAACTGCGTTTTTATGGTTGACAAAACAATCTCACCTCAAGGTCCATTTAGTCACAGTTGTGGAGCTTTCAGTAATATCACATGACCTTCATCAGCAGATGCAGTTTGTCCAGTTGTCATTAAATTGTAGATGTTTAGATTTCTTTAAGGACTTCTCGTCCATATTCGCTTAAAGGTTTAGCTTCAGAGTTCATTCCTGACCTTGGAAACAAAACAGTCTCACCTCAAGGTCCATTTATTAGCTGTTCTGGGGTGTTTACATGCACACTTTTATTTTTTTATGATCAGATTTTTGGAGTATACCACATGTGTTTGTGCATGTAAACATCATAGTTTTAGAAACCTGGGTAAACATTTTCATCTTTGTTTTGAGAAACCTGAATATGCTAGCTGGATTACTCAGAAACAGGGATATTGTGGCATGTAAACTGGTTTCTGATCATTCTCTGCTGTGTGCCCACGTGCATCCTCAACTTGAGTTGTAACTAGATAGACAGTAAAACAAAAAATATGATGATAAACAATGCAATGATGATCTGCACGCTGGAATAAAAGGGAAAGTCTGACGCACTCTTCTTTTATTACTGGTGATAAAGCCAGCAGAGCAGTAAACGCAACAGTGTTGTGAATTCTGGTGTCATGCTTATTGATGGCTGTTTCCCCTAGTTCGAGAAGGCAGGATTAAGAATGGGGATGTCATGTTCCTGCATATTTCTGTGACTGTCGTGAAAAAGAATAAATTAACTGCTCCTAGCAACCAATAACGGCCTCTGTGTTGACTGAAAAGGACAATGACATGGATACGTCCATCGCTACTGATTGTTTAGAACAAAACAAACCAAAAAGTCCCCCCTCACAAGCAGAAATTAGCATTATAACATTACATGGACAAGATGAAGTGAAACAAAATGGCAATTCAGTCTGGCTCAAGAATCAGGCTCAAGAATTTCACCTCAGGGATCAACAAAGACTTATGTTATCCAGACGCAAACCAAACTGGGTTCATCCTCAACTGCTGAGGTAACTCAATCGGTACAGAAAGGACACACTGGTTCAGATGTTGGAGAATCAAAGACACACCTGGGCGCAGACAATGAGATTAGATTCATGTATACAGGGAGCTGAATAACCTGGTTTCCCCTTTTTATATGCAAATATTCCTAATCAGATCAAAACCGATATAAGACTCAACACCAGGATGCTACTGTGCATGTAAACATACTTATAACAGTGTGATTTTTCTCTGCAGACCCGTAAGCTGACCAAGGCAGAGCGACAGCGTTTCAGTGAGGAGGTGGAGATGCTGAAGGGCCTGCAGCACCCGAACATCGTCCGCTTCCACGACTCCTGGAAGTCCACGGTAAAGGGCCACAAGTGCATCCTCCTGGTGACTGAACTCATGACCTCAGGCACACTCAAAACGTGAGTCTCTCCATACAAATCCCCTTTAAACTGCAGATAAAAATCTCCATACCTGAAAGCAGCTCATGTTTTGGCTCTCTTTCTTTTCATAAGAAGGTGTTATGTTTCTCAAATGGCAGATTTTCCAAATAATTTCCATGAAGAGTTTTTTTTTCCAAATAAAACTCTTCATGTCTTCCATAGAAAAGAGGATATTTGTGTCATGTTTGGCAGCTTGTCTTTTGATTTAAAAGGTATGATAAAAGAGAATTGCTCCACTTTGGAGCCACAATGTTGTTGGAGAGAGTTCAGGAAACTAGCTCACTTTAAAACTTCCTCTTGGCTGTCAAAATGAGTATTTAACAAGTAAATACTTCCAGTATTTTGATAGATTTAGAATGGGGTGTGTCCTCCTATCTTATTTTTAGGTACTTGAAGAGGTTCAAGGAGATGAAGCTGAAGCTGCTGCAGCGCTGGAGTCGTCAGATCCTCAAAGGGCTTCACTTCCTGCACACGCGCACTCCTCCCATCATCCACCGGGACCTCAAGTGCGACAACATCTTCATCACCGGCCCCACCGGCTCCGTCAAGATAGGAGATCTGGGGCTGGCCACTCTCAAAAGTGCCTCTTTTGCTAAAAGTGTCATTGGTAAGCTCAGATAATTTACACAAATATCTCCTTCCACTGATATCGATATAAAACATGCAAAATGCCGCCAGTCCTGAAATGTAGTAATTTATTTAAATTATTTTGCTTAAGACTCTTCCAGTTTCTCCTGCTTCTTCTTTCCCCTGCACACAAACAACCATGGATGCCTTGCGGCATCATTACTCAAATGGCTTTTAATTTCAGTGGGAACTTGCCCTTCCCATCAAGTACATGCAGGGAGTGTCAGCCATCAGAGGCAGTGTAAAGACTTGTTGAGACTTGAGTCTTGTTGAAAGTGACATTTGATTTTTGTAGAGTTTAGTTCACCAGGTCCAAATCAAACACTGTTTAATTTATTTATAAAGAGGAGTTGTGTTGTGCTCAATGATATAGAATATTTGTTTATTTTTGTTTTCTATTGTCCTTTTTACTGGGAACCATGCAATATGTTCTTAAGATAAAAACAGAAGTGTGCTATTTATGAGCTATTATCACAGAAAAAGCTCTGACAAACACACAGTACACTACCTGCTCAGCACCAACCTGCAGACAGTTAAAGTTAGCAACTAGCTGGTGAACATAGAGGAGCATTTTAACTGCTTACGAGTCAGATATTTCCCTCAGGAGTTGGTGTAGACCAAAACAGAGCTGAAAGGAGAGTTAATATTGGACATCATTCATCAGGTGGTCAGAAACACGACTCTAAATGAATGCTAATGTTGCTCCGTGTCTGCTGGATGTGTAAATAAGCCACTGTTTGCTAACACGTTTGCGTTTACGTTTATAAGATGATAATACAGTATGCCAATGTTGTGTTTACAGCTTGTTCTGCTGTTCCCAAGTGACCAAAATATCAATACATGCAGGTTTAAGATTTAGTTGTATACTCTGCCATGCATTGTGCCAAGCAAACAATCCATCAATACATATATTACATGTTTATTCTCATGTACCTTAATAGTACTAGCAGTCTGTGAAGGTTTAACATGGTGCTAGTGTCCTATTCAGTAGTAGTAATGGAATAACTGCTGACCTTTACCTCTGCCCTCTGAACCCTGACAGGAACACCAGAGTTCATGGCCCCCGAGATGTACGAGGAGAAGTACGACGAAGCGGTGGACGTCTACGCCTTTGGAATGTGCATCCTGGAGATGGCCACCTCTGAGTACCCGTACTCTGAGTGCCAAAATGCCGCCCAGATCTACCGCAAAGTCACTAGTGTGAGTAAGGGAAGGAGGAGGACCACCTCGTTTTTTGTAAAGCGTATTTAATGTAATTGTCCACATGTGCACACTGGAATTAAACCGAGAGGAACCAGGATATCTTGTGTATACATCTGGATATCCTGAATCCTTGGAAAGAAGTGGGGCCCACATGGAATGAAAGCCGCATTTTGTCTATTAAAGGCTCAGTTTTGTCTATTACAAGCTCAGGGTGTAGAACTGTACCATAACCTGACCGGTTTTCTGTTCTCAGGCTGCAATCATGACGCAGAAGTTTGACTCACTGATTGCTAGTATATTTACCAGTTCAAAGATCCTGTCTAACTGGTCCTGGCTATTATCACTGGAATAGTTTCTTCTCTATGAAACAGTGTTTGAATGGAAAACTGAAGTGAACCATTGGCACTGACATTTGCTAATTATCTGTCTGAACTGCCTTAAGCCTTGCAGAAAAAAAACATATTTTAAGAAAGAACAGAAGTGTTGGAAAATGCATTGCAGTGGAAGACATCTCTCTAAGTTGAAGCATCTAACTTGAATCCCAGCCCAGTGCCCACTTACACTTCTTAGGAAAAAAAAGACCAGAAGCAGTGTAGTAAGTTTTAAGACCATAGCATTGCAGCAGTGGCTTCAGGCTGCCGTATTTAATGCTGTTCCCGATGACGCCACGGTGGGCGAGAGCAGGCGCTGGTAGAATTATATGTTTTGGAAATTGTGTCTCAGCCTTTACTCCACAAAGAGGGCTGTTTCTTTCTTGCGTGTCACATATGCAAAGCAAACAGTTTCTGACGGAGGCTGGAAAGTGAGAAAGCGACAATGCCAACAAGTCAGAGTGGGTCTGGCTCCTCCACAAACAAGACAACATAATAATGTTCCACGTCCAGTCGGAGAGGCTTACCCGTGCAACAAGATTTAATTAAAGTCATATTAACTGTGCCTTTCATGATTTGTTTATGTTTTACGTTTATGTGCAGTACAGACGACATCTGTCAATTTATTGCTGTGGCAGTTAAACTTTTCACAGCATTAAACACTGACCTGTAAACTTTATGTAGCTTTTCTCTTATATCACTGACTTGTACTTGAAGTCACTTGCTATTTAGGGGGCCTAGAGTAAGAAATATAGTTTGACATATGAAAGGCAGAACATATACAAATGTTGTAAGGGTCTCATGTGGGTGGTCACAACTGTCTGCAGACTTTCCTTTGGCCTTGTTCATAACATGTTTTAATATTACATCAAATAAATGGATTGATAAGTAAATAAATGCCTACTTACCGTGGAGAAACGCCCTCCCTTATACACTACATGGCCAAAAGTATGTGGACACCTAAACATTCACATTCCAAGTCTATGGGCATTAATCTGCTGCTATAACAGCCTCCACTCTTCTGAGAACGCTTTCCTCATGATTTTGGCTGCAGGGATTTGCTCCTATTCAGCTAGGGCTGCAACTAATGATTGTTTTCCTCATGAATCGATTAATTATTCGGTTTTCAGAAAATAGTAAAAAATGCCCATCACATGTCCCTCAAGCCCAAATTTGCATATTTAAATCTCTCGTTTTGTCCGACCATCAGTCCAAAACCCCAAACTTTTCAGTGTATTATTATATAAGAGTAAGAAAACCAGAAAATACTGACTTTTGAGAAGCTGCAACCAGTACATTTTTGGCATTTTTGCTTTAAAAATGACTGGGGAAACTATGTCTTTGTCCACAGGGACATGGAGACATCCTCAAACTGCAGCCACAAAGTTGGAAGCACACTGTTGTCTAAAATATCATTGTAGGCTGTAGTGTTAAGATTTCCCTTATTTGAAACAATTGAGCTCAAACCTTGAAAAATAGCCTCAGACCAAAAGCATGCAAAAGTACACGTGCAGGGGTGTCCACATACTTTTGGCCATATAGTGTCATATTTGTGTCAAAGAAAGTCAAAGAATACCACATTTTGCTTGTAAGACAAGTATCATTAACCTTGTTAAAATGCGATTCACTTAACAAAGTCAATATGACACCGGCATATTTCTCAAGATCTTATCTAGGCTTCTGTCACCACAGGAAAGGAGGGGAGTCACAAATTAGATTTGGATTGAGGGAAAACTGATTTACTCTGAAGGTGCCTGTGAGGACACTGAGGCAAACTGCTTAAACAAAGAAAACTCTGTGCTCTGCTTCACGTCCTCTGAATCACATTTCACATATAAGATAACAGCATTTCAGTGATTGCACTGAGGCATTTTTTGGGCTCAGTGACATATGGTTATTCAACGAGTTTGGGTGAAATTATTATATAGCACATCAGTATGCATTCTCTAAAGACAATAACGAAAGTCAAACATGTTACAGTTCTCCCCTCTACTGTCTCACAGCTTTGTCCTTTGTCTCGCTTAAACAGGAAGCAGAAATATCTTGAAATAAACTATTTATGGTCATAACAAAACAGACAGCTGTTACTGTGTGACATGTCAGTCTATAAATGTGATAACAAAGTGTATCACTCAGCGTTTTATTTCTGGTAAATCTAATTATTTGGGTGTTCTGACCTAACATCAGCTGGTTGCTTGGGTATCTGTAGGCCAAACATCTTTCTGACCTCGGCTCTTTGCTTTCTTATCAGTGATTCCACAGGGATGTGAGCTCTGCTGTAATCTATGTACATTCTCATGATAGCATTTAACAAAACTGTAATGAGTAAATGAGTAGAACATTTTCTGTCTTGGGATGAACTCTGCATAGAAGCTCCAGCTGTCAGGAGTTAAAAATCCCTCGAAGGTTTGGTTTAAGTGAAAGGAAGGAGGAAAGAGAGCCTCCTGGGTTTTTTCCATTTCCACGCGCTCTCTGTATTGTTCTCCTTTGGTGTTGACATGATTGCAGAGTCAAATGTCATGCTGGCTAGCGGCAGATGTCACAAAGCAGAGGATTATGTTAACATGCAGGGCAGGTGGGAGTGGCTGTTCCTCTGACAGGAGAACTGTGGGATGAATGTACAAGGAGAAGATCATTGTTGCTGATCACTTATTCTGCTTAAAGCACCCCCTCTGGTGCTTGTTGATGCAGTATGAAGCCCTACAGATGAAGTAAAACTCTTCTTGTGATTGTTTTCACAGGGAATTAAACCTGACAGCTTCTACAAAGTCAAAGTCCCAGAGCTGAAGGAGATCATTGAGGGCTGCATTCGTATGAACAAAGATGAAAGGTACACTGTGATCAACAATATTAAAATAACAAACTGCATAAATAATGTCTGTTTTGATCTTTATGAAGTGCACTAATCCCTATTGTATTCGTTTGTTTTCCTGTTTTTTGCTTTGTTCGGTAAACTAACAGGAGCTATCTAGATTCTAGCTCAGATTTTGTGCAGATAAAATTTTATTTTTTTTTCAGCACAAAAATCTAAAAAGCATCTAATCAGATTCTATTTTTGTGCTCCCTAACAGAATATTCTTGACTGGCATCTACAGAGAGCCAGAGAAGGACTAAAATGTTCCATTAGGGACTAAAGTACAAACTATGGCTCAAGTACAAGTTATAAAAGGACTGTTTAAAGGATAGGTTCACTGTTATTTAAACAGGATCCAGCGAGGCAGTAGTATTGGCCTTCAAAGACAATAATATATTTTATTTGCAAAACCAGGAAGCTGACATTATTGGTAGACATGTCTTTACTGTACATGTTCGACTAAAACACACAAAAAAAAGAATGTGTAAAGCTTCCTATTTTTCAAAAGGGCATTTGTCATAATTTTGTCATAATTGTCATAATTTTAAACAATTACCCTGTTGCACTGTTTATAAGCCCAATCAGAACCTGCTGCAGGATGCAAATGCATTTCTCAAAGAAGTTATCTGTGTAATTAGTTATGGATGAATACCAACAATAATACAAGGCCTGGTTTTAAAAGCTGCAAACCAATCCTTTGTGTAAGAGTGTGTAAAAGCAGATGACTGATTTTCTTCCTTTACTGCAGGTACACCATCCAGGACCTCCTGGATCACCCCTTCTTCCAGGAGAACAATGGCGTGCACGTGGAGCTGGCAGAGGAGGACGACATGGTGAAGTCGGGGTTGAAGCTGTGGCTGCGCATGGATGACACAAAGAAGCTTCACGGGAAGTACAAGGACAACAACGCCATCGAGTTCCTCTTTGAGCTCTACAAAGATGTGCCTGAGGAGGTGTCTCAGGAGATGGTAGGCCGGCACACAAAGACAGTATGTTATGAGGTCAACCGTTATTGCTTTACTGGCTCAGTTTGTAGCAGCCATTAGTGAGGAAATTGAGTAATTGATCCCAGATAAACAGATAGAGGCGACTTCAGCCAGCCCCCACATGTTCTCTACATCCTGATCTTGATAGCTTTTTATAGGTTTGCTGGGGGAAGGCTGACTGCATATGTATGGTATTGACCCCAATGTTCTTAACAAAATTAAGCATCAAATTTCTCCTGAAAAGAAGGATGCTTTGAAGAAAAGGCAATGTGGCCAGTTGACAGCCTAAATGGACTCAGTTGTAATGTTTCTTGTAACTAATTATTTTCTTTCTTCAGCAATAATATTCTAAGTTGAATTACAGATCAAAAGACAGCTTCAAGGTGTTAATAATACCATGGATATTGCTGATATGATAACGGCTGAATAGGAATTTAATTTAAATGTACATACAGATATTAGATTCGGAGACCGTGTCACAGGTTAAGATAACATCACATCACAGAGTCTCACATTATTAGTGAAAATAAAAATTTTGCTTTGAGCTATCTGTCTTTTGACACTTGATCCCAAACAGTGAAAGCAGCCTTACTAATGCACCCCAGCATCATTATGCTTCTTTTACGGTGGTGTTATGACAGCAAGAACTTTGAAATGCGCTCCAGCCCATAAAGAGAACACCTTGCAGAGTGTGTCAAGGGCACGGCTCAACATTTAATCATCAGAGGTTCGAAATGTGAGAGCGTGTCTCAGGAAGCGGCCGAGGTCACATCTTTAATAATATAATGGCTCTCTTGCTTGTTACGAAACGGGCCCCTATGTCCTCCAGAGCCCCCTCTGTAGAGGTCACTTTTAATGAAAATGCAAGCCACAATTCATTACTTGTTTACCTCTTTGTGGTAGTTTTCATCAAGATCAAATTTGGTATCAGCAGGGGACATCTAGTCCGGCCGATCTGCTGTAATCTGACTATGTGTTGAGAGGCAGGTTCGGACTGAGTGTCCCACTCTGCTGGACTAGATGTCACAAGAGGCTGTGCAAGACTCCAAACTGACGGCAGAATGCAGTGCTGGTTTTACAAAACAAACGCTGTTATCACAAAAGCTTTTGCCACATCTAAGGACTGACTGCTGATGTCACAGCTTGCGTGATCAGGTCACTAAGTGCAGCAGACCTGCGTAAATTGTCTACATATTGCAGCAACACACCATGGACTGTGACTTATACACATATGTGCGTGTTGTGACCTGACCATTTCTGTGTGTTGTTATGCAGGTTGTGCTTGGCTTCGTGTGTGAGGCGGACTTCAAGCTCGTGGCCAAGGCCATACGGGACAGGGTGACAGCCATCAAGCGGCAGAGAGAGAAGCTGAGGCGGCAGGCAGAGGAGCGGAAGAAGAAGCAGGAGCAAGAAGCCATAGAAGAAGAACCAGAGCCTCAGCCTCCTTTATCTAAAGTCTGCGACGTTGCAGCAGGGTCCCCCACCCCGGCCCTGACATCTCCGGCCCCAATCCTGTCCCCCGTCACCAGCTCTGTGGACTCTGGCGTCAGCTCCAGCTATCCTGCAGAGCCAGAGGAGCCAGAGGCAGACCAGCACTTCCACATCCGCCACAACAGCCTGTCCTCTGCTAACTGTGAGCCTCCTAATATACCATCCCATATACCATGAAGAGTTTGTAGGCTGTGTTGATTTTCATGGTTTCAGTTCAAGTACAAGGTTAACTACAACTTTTTAGGCTCATAAAACACTTTTAAAACCAATAATATGAAAACGATAGTGTCACCAATTATAGTCTCATCAACTTTAAAACAAGGATGTTTCTCATACTACAAAGAGATGTAAAATTACCAAAAAAAGAGTCAGAATTACCAAAAAGAAGTGCCAAATGACTACAGAGATGTAAAATAACCACAAAAAGACATGAAATGACTACAAAGACTCCCAAAAATGACCAAAAAGTGACGAAAATGATGACAAAGAGACAAAACGACTACTAACAGCATCTCTTTCAGTCTGGGGGTCTTGCTCCTATATGACTCTTATGAACCAATGGTTGTTGTTATAATCAAAAAAAATAAAATAATAAATTAAACAGCTTTGGTTTTGCAATATTATTATCATATTATCATTTGAGACAGTTGCATTAGCTTTACAATTGTACTGACCAGAAAGCTGTTCAGATCTCAGAGCACATGGGAGGCGTACAGTGAAATGTGAAACTGTAGAAAACTGAATTATTCAGTCCCTGTCAGTCTCATGGTGTGTGTGCATGCGTGCGTGCTGTGCTGTAGTTATTGAACATTTCCTGGTTTTATCTAAAACAACAGCCCAAATTATTCTTTTCAGTGATCCTAATGAATCAGTTCGATCTTGTCTAAATACATCCAACATCTCCTGTGTGTCTCCAGAACAGTGCTAATCCACAGTGAAACCCAAACCCTCTACGTTTTTATTGTTTATGTGTGTGGCATGTCTGAGTTTGGGGTCATTAGCTGTGTGTGTTTCCTTGCATACAGTATGTGTGTGTGTACAGTCAGTTATTCAGGCCACAGTTGGTCACATGCTAATGGCTTATGTCCTTTGTTGAAACAGCTGACTGCGAGACGGACGGCTATCTGAGCTCCTCTGGGCTTCAGGATCCGCTGGAGGCCGGCAGCTTCAACGTGCCTGCGACCCCTCCCACCACGCACACCAACACCCCGACTGCAAACGGTTTCCCCATCCCAGTCCTCCGCTTCCCCTCAGTGAGTGGCCCAATACAGAACTTGGAGGAGGCGGGAAGGATGACTTTCAAGACTTTACGACACCTCCTTAATCAACATTACTCAGTCTAATACAGTGCTGAGAGAGAGTTATGTAAACAATATATAGTTGGAAAGTAACACCTGACAATAAGGTACACAAAACCTTTAGGAGCGAGTGAGGGAAAAATCACAACTCAATTTCATTAGCAAAATGGAAGATTTGCTCACTGATTCATTGTAAACTACCCAGAACTTTTTTTTACTTCATTGTTAATCTGCTTTAATATTTTAATTATTTTCCTCAGCAATAAAATTCTATCCATATTTTAATTTTCTTCAATTCAGCACATATTTAATTTTACAGTTACATGCCACAGATGTAATTTCTAGTTTAAGTGGAGTTTTAACAAGACTAATAGTCGACAGCCATGCAGGCGGCTCTGTCAGGCTGCACTGAGGCAGTCCTTTGAGCTAAATGCTAACATGCTCAAAATGACAATGCTAACATGCTGATGTTTAGCAGGTATAATGTTTACCATGTTCACCATCTTAGTTTAATGTGTTAGCATGCTAACATTTGCTAATTAGCACTAAATACAAAGTACAGCTGAGGCTGATTGGAACGTGATTCATTTTTCAGGTATTTGAACCAAAACCGACATTTTGAGGTAATTATGGCGCTAGGTGAAACGTCAGAGGATCACCAAAGATGTTACAATTCATCCTCTGGGGACCATGAACATCTGTGCAAAATTTCATGGCAATCCATCCAACAGTTTCATTAATAATTAATAATTAAGTCTGGACCAAAGTGGACAGACAGATTAGCATTGCCATCCCTGGTCAAAACCATGACTACATACGTGCCTGTTTTTATTAAAGCAAATTGCCAAATTGAGGAATTGAATAGTTCATTAACACGTAAGTAATGCCACATTAAGAAAAAGGAAACATTTTGTTTTGACATAACTGGTTTGAAGTAAATTACTTCTGCAGCTAAAATTCACAATTCCATAAATTCCTTATCCACATTTACCTTACCACATCTCTCATTTCTATTCATAGAGTATTGCTGTATCCAATAACATAGAACGTGGCAACTCAGGGCCCCCGAGTGGCTTCAACTCCCCAGTGGACAGGTAATGTTCTTCAGCCTTCTTTTCACCTCGCTCTGCTCTTTTTGTAACATCCAAGCAACAGTGGAGTTCAATAGTCTTTGTTTAAGTTATAGACCTGAAAATCAATGTGAATCCAGTAGAAATGTCTGGTCTTCCCTCTATAACTCCTCCTCCTCCACATGTGTGGGGCTGTGACAACAAGCTTGAGGCAATGGACAGACTCTTCTGTGTTTTCATTGCGGTGAGGCAGAGTGGACCCTTGCAGGTTTCTGTGTGACTGGCTCTCAGATGTTGTGGAGGCCCTGTTTTCCATGTTGGTGGGATGTTAAGGACAGAGCGCCTTTATTCTTGGCATGAGAGCCGACAATAGACGATAGATTATGTGCATGTGTGTGTGTGTAAAAGATAAAGAAAAGCAGTGAATCCTGACTTAAATGATTGGTGTAAACAAAGTGTGTCAATAAATGTTTGAATTCATTTGTGTGCAGTTAGTTCACAATATGTTTATCAATGTAGAATTTGGTTGGGATTTACAAAGTATTAGTAATTGTCAAAAGGTCTTTCATGATTGACAGTTTATCTTGTCTATAGTAGACTGAAACAAATGTCAAGTCTAGCTGAGTATCATGTTTCACAACAGCTTAGGCATGCACTATTTAGGATCCAAAACATGCTCCTAGCTTAATTCTTCCTCTGAGAAAAGCCTTGGATTACTGATGAGCAGAACTGCATTTCATCTCAAAACAGAAGACTCATTTGCAATATCAACACAAATGTTTAATCTTATTTAGTCTAATTTCCGTGTACTCAGTGTTTAAAGGTGAAAACAGGCTTTACTTTGAACTGAAGTTACCCGTAAGGTGGAGGGTTTTAAATAGAGACAGGCGGACGCTGCCAACCAGTAGGCCTGTAAATGTTTGCAGCCCGTGGATGGG